>PISX010018870.1:0-39499 GCA_004024625.1 Mellivora capensis
GAGAAGAGAAGAGAAGAGAAGAGAAGAGAAGAGAAGAGAAGAGAAGAGAGAGAAGAGAATGGAATGGAAGAGAAAAGAGAAGAAAAAGCCTTCCCTCCAGATCTCAAGGGAAATGAAGGGAAGGAAAGGGAAGGGAGAGAAGAGAAGAGAAGAGAAGAGAAGAGAAGAGAAGAGAAGAGAAGAGAAGAGAAGAGAGAGAAGAGAATGGAATGGAAGAGAAAGAGAAGAAAAAGCCTTCCCTCCAGATCTCAACGGAAATGAAGGGAAGGAAAGGGAAGGGAGAGAAGAGAAGAGAAGAGAAGAGAAGAGAAGAGAAGAGAAGAGAAGAGAGAGAAGAGAATGGAATGGAAGAGAAAAGAGAAGAAAAAGCCTTCCCTCCAGATCTCAAGGGAAATGAAGGGAAGGAAAGGGAAGGGAGAGAAGAGAAGAGAAGAGAAGAGAAGAGAAGAGAAGAGAAGAGAAGAGAAGAGAAGAGAAGAGAAGAAGAGAGAGAAGAGAATGGAATGGAAGAGAAAAGAGAAGAAAAAGCCTTCCCTCCAGATCTCAAGGGAAATGAAGGGAAGGAAAGGGAAGGGAGAGAAGAGAAGAGAAGAGAGAGAAAATGGAATGGAAGAGAAAAGAGAAGAAAAAGCCTTCCCTCCAGATCTCAACCCAAGGGAAATAGTAAATGAACTGTCTGATCACATGTCTCTCTGAACTCTTCCCCCCAGACCGTATAGTCATAATCCCTGGAGATCAGAAGCTCCTGCACTGGCTAGCCCTCCTTCCCTCGTGTTTGTAATGGAATCTCTAATCAACTTGGCCATATTTATTCTTTATATGATAAATGGGTGGGAGTGGTGGGCATGATACAAATTTGTAAAATATTCTTTACTCCACAAAATCTGGATTTCATTATTATTTTGTTGCATGTATCCTATTTGACAAGAAAGAGACTGAATATTAACTCATTCTTTCTCTCTGCATTTTCACTCCAACAATGTTAAATCCAATAGTACTACCCACTGCCAGGCCTTGGAAGATGCCCAGTTTGATGGGAAGAAGATACTGCACAGAGAGTCATAAGAGTAAAAACACTTCAATACCTTTGAAAGATTACCACTGGTGCAAAGAAAAGATAAAACCCACATTTTTAAAAAGGACCTATGTTTCATATAATATTCAACAAATGTAGACTAATTTCAAATAATGATAGAATTTTTTAAGGAATTATCAATGTTTTTGATGGTTCAAAAATTTTTGTCCCAATAATCCTATATGGGTTGTTAATTAAGAAAATTTACAAAGGAAAACCTGTGCTTATTTTACAGGGAACCAGAGAGGAAGGATATACAGACCCTGCTATGGCTGCTCAGGATGCAATGGTAACTAGAACCAGATCTCAAAGTGACTACGAAAAACCTTTGTTAAAATGGTCTGTGGTGGTTATGGGGCTACTTTCTAGTGATATGATGTTTCAGGTCCTGTGGGAAGCCTGTCAGCAGAAGACAGGGGAACACAAAACCATGCTGCAAATGATCCTGTGCAACAAAAGCTATCAACAACTGTGGCTCGGTAATTATTAATCAGGTTTCTTTTCAGCTACTTACCTGATAGTTTAATAGAAAGCAAGTAGTTAACTAGAAGGGGGGAAAAAGGGAAATGTTACATATAGAGGAAAGTCAGTGATCACAAAGGTACTTATTTTGAATTATATTTATACAGACATGTCTTATCTAATGACATTACTAAGGAATAAATTTTTCTTATAATTTTATTTTTCCAAAAATTGAATTATATAAACTTTAAATACTGAATCTTTCAAAATCATCTCTGTTTCTGATGGAGAACTTACTCAAAATAATTAGCTATTTTCTATTAGGCCTATTAGATGTTTTCTTGAAGAGAATATAGTAAACATGGTTTAACTAATTCATTACAAGTCAAGGAGATTATCATTAATGTCATGATTTATGTGAAGCCGTCATATTTGTCTTAGAGGTGCACTCATAGTTTGCATATTGTTTGGCTTCTATACTTTTCTGTTTCTTTTAGTTAAAAACTTGTTTTATGTTTTTTTCTACATATATAAAACACTATAAAAATTGTAAAAGATAGCCTACTCCAACTCAGCCTGTACTCCTATACTTTATTTACTTTCATTATGTGTAACAAGCTAACCAATACTTATATTTTAAATTTACAATATTTATATTCTAAAATCATAATATGTACAAAATCTCCTTTGAATTATATCAATTTGTTGAAGTTTTCCAGGAATTTCAAAATATTTCTGGGCAAGACATAGTAGATGCCATTAATGAATGCTATGATGGATACTTCCAAGAGTTGCTAGTTGCAATTGGTAAGTAATGATTTATTTGGTGTACAGCAGACCTTCGATTCCATAATAAGTGCTGATTAGGTATGATTGAATTAAACATGCAAGACTTTGCCTTTCATTGAGTTACTTTCCCTAAATTTAATTATTTAGTGAAGATGCTAACTCTATAGAGGAGAAGTACATTAGCTACTCATACAATGCACTAAACTGGCAACTTGATAACTTTAATGAACTAATACCCTTCCCTAATAGCTGGTTCAACTTTCATACTGGGAAACATTGAAATCTCACTCTCTCAGGTAACTGGGATCTCATACCTTTGAACTCATTTATATGTACTGATTTCCATTCCCTTGTTAAAAAGCAAATAATTGCTAGAAATTTGGCTTCCTTTTCTCCAAGTGGAAGAGTCTTTTTGTCATCATCTTTAATATTTTGCCTTTACGAGTAAGTTCTACCATAAACAAAAATTTACCAAGTTGTTACTCAATAGTGATTTCTCCAGGCTATTGTGAAAGGGACATACTTCCATCTCTTTCCTAAAGATATCTTCCCATTGAGAGGAAAACAGTGGCAGTTATCCATAACAACTACTATGAAACCACTCTGCTGTACCTTGTGCTGTGCTGTGACTTGACAGCATACATTGTAGGAACTACAAACGAAGCGTCTTTGTGAAATGTCCCCATAAAGAACACACATCAAGTAACCACTTACATTTGTTGAATAAATGTATATTATGATTTTCCATTCCTAGAATGGCACAAACATACATGGGCATTTGAGATGGCAAGGAACATAATTTTTATACCTTAGCTTCTAAAGGAGTTTCAAGCTAGGGTTCCATTAAAAAGGCTTGGTGGGGTCTATGAAATCCTTAAAATAGTATACAATATATGAGTATGTGTGTGTTTTTCTGAGAATATGGGGCATTTATTTTGGCTAATTTTCAAAATAGTTTAATAACATATCACATTGCAACTCATTTAACAAAGCCAAGGAGGTTAATTGACTACTTCAAAGTCCATCAACTAATGAACAACAAAATTATGACTAGAACCCATGTCATTTGAATTCCAAGATTGCTCTCTTTCCACTATATACCATACCACAAACAAAGCAGTAGGTAAGAGGAAATAGTGGACATGAGAAATAGCAGAAAACAATTTAACTGATTCATTCATTTATTCAATAAACATTTATTGAGTTATCCACTATTGTGGCCATAGGCTGTGCAAATGGAACAGTAAAACAACAACAAAGGCTCTTTCTCCTGAAAGTGTCTACATTCTAGCAGAGACTCAAGAGTGTTCTATGAAGTTCACAGTTATAAATAAATGTAAAAGATGAAGGCATGGTCTTACAACCTAAAATTGTCATTTGAACTGTAGAGAAAACCACTGTTGTGATGACCTTATTTTGCCCAAAAGTTATAGCCTCACATATGTTACTCATTTGTTTATTTATTTACTTATTCAAATAAACATTATTGAATGTCAATAATCATCGAATGACCTCCATCAAGGACAACTGTTCACTAGATTCTAAATGGTTCTAATGTCACAATGGTTTTGATTAGATGACTCCTAAAACTACTCCAGGCCCCTTATCACCCATCCAGGTTTTTGTTTGTTTGTTTGTTTGTTTGTTTGCTTTTAAGAGATCTCAGATTTGGGACGCCTGGGTTGTTCAACTGGTTGAGCATGCGACTCTTGGTTTTGGCTCAGGTCATGATCTCAGGGTCGGAGATTCAGTCCCATGGGGCAGGCTCCACACTCAGTGGGGAGTCTGCTTGAGATTCACTTTCTCTCTCCTACTCCCTACCCACTCTCGGTCTCTGTCTCTCCTTCTCTCTCTCAAATAAATTAAAAAATCTTTAAAAAGAAGAGAGAAAGACCTCAGATCTATTCACAAGTCTATGAGGGACTAAAAATAGTGTTTGGGAAAATGAATCAATTGTATATTGAGTTTTATAATAATAAAAATCTATAATAGTGGTGATAACCTGCGTCTCTTTGAAGCTTTATTTAATTTTCAGGTAAAAGGGACACATTTTTCCTCACTACACACTGTGAAAGAACTAAGAGATCTCCAAGAGAAAGACATAGACTAAATGAAAACCTGAATGAGTCATTATAATATTGTTGCTTTACATTTTTCTATAGGTTATGGTTTTACCACTATTTTAAATATTGAAATTTTACTACAATGTACAATGAGGTTTCCCACATAGGACTCAAAAAGTTTCACTCTCCCAGGATTTTAACAGAAAAAAAGAAGTGTTTTCATTGTTTCCCAAATTCTGAAGAAAATATATGTTGTCACTCTCAAATTTTCTTTTTTTTTCCTTTGATTTTTCCTAGTTCTCTGTATTCGAGATAAACCAGCCTATTTTGCTTATAGACTATACAGTGCAATCCATGTAAGTATTACCCACATATTTTTAAAATTTTCCCAGATAATCATGTTTACTTTCTCAAAGCACTAGGTTTACTTTTATTATTTAAACATTTTGAACTTGTATACAAGTATATTCATTTCAAACAAAATATGCTCGTGGGGAAAAAAACGTATTATACACCAAAATGAGAACCACCAAATAAATAATGTTCTGCTTTCTGCATCAAATTGAGTTACTTGAGAAGTATGACTCCATGGGATCTATCTCCCCCATGTGCTTTAGCATGTGAAGAAGCTGGCAAATCCAAAAGCTTTTGTATTTTGCCAAAGACCCCTACTTCACACTTAACTCAAGCACAAAACATACAGTATCAAGCAGGAAATGTCAAAACATTATAAACACTTAGTAAGAAATTGCTACATTTCTGAAATTAAAAAAAAACCATGAAATAATGCCAGTGGTTATTTTTAAACTTAAAGTGTTATTTTAGAAAGTACTTTAAGAAGAGATGGCTAGACAACAATAATCTATTTTGTAATTAAATGAGAATGTTGTTCATATTTAGTGTGATAGGTCAATCACACTTCCTTTGGTGCATTTATTTTCAAAGAAACAAAGACTTAAATGCATGAGACAATGCACATTTTTAGAAAAAGTTCTGATACAAATCATTATACATATATCATATCTCAAAAACTCTGTGAAAATTATTTTTTAAGTCAGTAGTTTTAAAAGTCTGTTTTATCCTCAAAGTTGTTTTTACAGACCAACTTATTAAAAGTAGCTAGCAAGCTGGGATAATATGATAATAGTTGAGAATATTTCTATTATATATCTTTTGTAAAGAGTATTTTTTATTTATGTACAAGAACCAACCTACGTATCCTCAGAACACATGTATCCTATACTCACAGCTCTCTGCTTCTATTTTATTCTATTTCCAAGCAGAAAAAAATTGACTTGATTTAAAAAAGTTTTTAAATAATGTATAAATAATAATAAATGTATTAAAATAATACATTTTAAATAATGTATTAAAAAAAGTTTTTAAATAATGTATTAAATGTACTTTTAAATAAAGTATTTAAATAATGCAATGCTATGGAATGATTTCAACAGTGTCCTTCTCCAAAAAAGAATGAAGTTTCACTTGTGAATGGTCATGGGGAAATAAGCTAATTAGTTTGATTCCAAATCTGTCCAAGTTGAGGGCTACTTATTCTAATAATAAATAAAAATTCTTTCTGTGTGTATTTCAATGCAAAAATGAAAACGCATGTACTTACAACTGGTTTAGAGGTAAAGAGGAGGATTGTATATTCAAATAATTTAATTTTTGACATATGATGACCTCAAATGTAAAATATTGGTCAAAGCTGTTTACACTACCCCTAACCAAAGAAAACTGCAGGTATTTTTCTCTAGTGCACTCTAAGTGAATGATATACAATTTAAATATGGAAACTTGGGTAAATAATTTATTTACCTCAAATTATGAAAAGATTGCTTAGAGGTCTATACCCAAAACATTCAAACTCATTCAGACATCAAAAATTTTATTATGCCAAGAAAAAATACACACACACACACACACACACACACACATATGTGTGTAGAGATACACATATTATGCTCCTTGGCCACTGGATGTCCCCATTATTCCATTTGAAAAGACAAATTGAATGTGGTTTATAAAGCAATATTCTTTCTGGAGCTAGTATACAGGAATTGATTTTTTATTTTTCAGTATTTGAGTTTAAATCCAAAAATATTTCAAATACCTGGAATTTTTATTTTTCCACTTTTTAGTAATAGACTGTAAAATAAAAATGTAATTGCTGTCTCACTGAGACATATCAATGTTCCTCTAACATAATTCAAAACCCCCTCCCTCCCTGGCCTAGAATTTTTACCTAGAAAGAGCAAATGATCAGATTTGTATTTTATAATGCAGTGTGAGGGAGACAGTGTGAAGGTTGATCAGGCTAAAAGGAAGGAACTATTGCAGAATCAGGAAGGAGAGAAGGTGAAGGTTGGCCAGGTAGTGAAAGAAAGGAACTATTGCAGAATCAGGATGAAATGATAAGGGCCAGCATCAAGGTAGTGACAGTGGAAATAGATATTACGGGACATTTAAGAAGTAAAATAGAAAGGAGGCCCGAATGCTAATGTAGGAAAATCCTGAACTCACATCTTCCCACCGACACACCAAATCTACACCTACATATAGAGCAATTCCTCCTGAAGAAGAACTGAAAGCTGAACAGCTTCTGCACAACAAATAATGAAGGGTCCACACAGAGAAGGATAGGAGAGTTGGAGACAGAGTCACCTCTACACAAAGACCTATAGTAGGGAGGGATATCACTGAGGTGCCTGTGCACAGATCACTATGCACCAGATTCACCGGGAACAGCAATGAAACAGCAGTATAAAGGGCAACTATACTGTAAGTAAAGAAAATTCATTCATTAACCATAAAACATTCACCAAATGGCTGAGGAACTGTTGGAAGTCTCTCCAGGGTCAGAGGTGTGAACAAGTACCAATTTTCACATTCTTTCTCCACCTTGATAGCAGAGACAGAAACAGGGTCCAGATGCTCTACCCAGCCTGCTATGGCAGCCCCAGTATGCCCGAGGCCCCTGACCCACACCACTCCAGCAGTTCCACTACAGGCAATATACAGATGGCCAACTGGCCAACGGGCTCATGAAAAGATGCTCGATATCTCTAATCATCAGGGAAATACACATCAAAACCACAATGAGATATCACCTTGCACCTTCCAGACCGGCTATTATCAAAAAGACAAAAAATAACAGGCGTTGGCAAGAATGCAGAGAAAAGAGAATCCTCATACAGAGTTGGTGTGAGTGTAAATTGGTGCAGCCAATATAGAAAACAGTATTGAGTTTCCTGAAAAACTTAAAAATAGAACTACCATCCCATTCAGCTATTCTACTTCTGAGTATTTATTCAAAGAAATAAAAACACCAATTTGAAGAGATATAAGTGACCCTATGTTCATTGTGGTATTATGTACAATAGCCAAGAAATAACCTATGTTTCCATCAATAAAGAATGTTTCACACACACACACATGCACACAGACACAGGAATATTACTCAGCCATTAAAAAGAATGAAATCTTCCCATTTGCAACAACATGGATGGACCTAGAGGGTATTATGCTAAGTTAAATAAGTCAGAGAAAGACAAATACCATATTATTTCATTTACGTGTAGAATCTAAAAAACAAAACAGATGAATAAACAAAACAGAAACAGATTCACAGATACAAGAAACAAACTGCTGGTCACCAAGGGAGAGGGGTGGGGGAACAGGTGATATAGCTAACGGGAATTCAGAGGTACAAACTTCCAGTTATAAGATAAATAAATCACTCTGATTGAACATACTGATTAGGGAATGCAATAACCGTAAGGCAAAAAACTGTGTGGTGAAAAATTAGATTGATGGGGAACATTTTGTAATGTATAAAAATACTGATTCACTATGACATACATCTGGAACTAACAGGCAAAAGTATGTCAATTATACTTCAACAAAATAAATAAATAAAGCAAAGGAAAGAAGTCAAACAGGTAGAATACTTCATTGTGTGTACACCGTATGAGAGAGGGCAAAGTCTCGGAGGATATGGGAGGCTGACTTGGGCACTCCCGCGATCATCATGCCGGTGTTTGAGGAGTACAGGATGAATAAACAGCCACAGAAAAGAATTTGAGTCTATATTAGATAGATTAACTTTAAGGTACCGCTTTCCAATTTTTTTTCTCTCCTTCTCTGTATCTTTTAGGACTTCGGTTTCCATAATAAGACCGTAATCAGGATTCTAATCGCCAGAAGTGAAATAGATCTGATGACCATCAGGAAACGATACAAAGAGAGATATGGAAAATCGCTATTTCATGACATCAAAGTAAATCTCCTACACATGACTTATTTTCACCCAGATTTTATCATTTTTTAAAACTGATATAAGAGCTTTAAGTAACTTTGTGTTTGAATCTAAAAAGTTAACTATTCTGACAAGATGATCTACTTTAGTCCATCAGACAGTATTTAATGCATTAACAAGGGCTAAATGAGGAACTCCCTTCATCTCAGTATGGGAATTTTTTATGTGTTTCAAACAATAATTGTTGATGCAGTCATGTAAAGTATTCATCCCTTAATTGTGTAATTGGGCTTTGTGAGTTAAATTTTAAGCATGATCAGTATCAGGAAAAGTACGATTTACAAAAAGCCGCACTAATTGTGAAAAGGCTTCTTAGATCAGTTCAGTTCTCCTCTCACATTGTCGTAGAAGGCAGGGCAGCCAGTGGAATCCCATAAACTGGTAACGTGCAGGAATTTAACTTTGATAGTTACGTAAAATTCTATGCACCCCTTTAGCTGTTGAAGGGCAAAGCAGCAATGATTCTGAAGTAAACAAACAAATTTGTCCATTCTAATATGTCTAAGCTTTAGTCTGGATTTTGATAAAACCTAGAAAAGAATTATTAGGATATATAGGGCTACATATGTAATTTTTGGCACACAATCTAAAATTAAAATATTTAACCTCTCATTCAAATAATTATAAAGAATTTTGGGATGGCATCACCAGAGTATTAAACCAAGCACAAGGCCCTGAGAATATATCTTACCTTATGCTTTGCATGTAGCTGAGTATTTGCTTTACACTGAAATTTTCAATTGCATAAAATAACTTTTTATTTTATTAAAAGTGATCCAGAAGCAACTTGACAACCTAAGGACCAAAAGACCATAAAAATAACAGAAGACCCTGTAAGCCTTTGCATAACCGAAGTCGTTCCAAAAAAGACATTGCAGGAGTGAAGAGACATTTTATTCCTTTATTTTGATAAAACTGTCCTTGCACCTACCTTCAAAACCCTAAACTTTAAGGGGTGATGAACATTTCTCGTTGAGAAATGTCATAACTCATTTTCTAAATGAATAAGTGAATTCTAACATATATACTTCAATTAACCAAGCCACCTCAAAGTCTACATGTAATTAATGTAACTTTACTAAATGCATTTAAAACAGTGAATTATAATTGCATGACTTTTGTAAGAGAACATTAATATGATAGTTGATTTTTAACATAGTTTTTATAATCCCATTTATTTCTTACTATTATTGTTTTAAAAAACTTAGAAACTATAGAAGATCATAAAAAGGGGATAAAAATTGCCCTTATTCTTCACCACAGACAATCAGTAATGAAATGTTGTAGGTGCTATGTTTTTAAAAATATATATAAAATTAATATGCTTTACTACAAAAAGGAATCCTTTTACTGAATCATGGTATTCCACTGTATAAGTTATAAAATACATAAACTATCCCACATTTTAAATATTGATCTTTTACTTTTTCACTATTATGCAGAAGTTGTCTATATTTTTTAGTGTAAATTTTTGTGCTCATCAATAATTGATCATTATTTCCTTAGGATACATTTCTTGAAGTAGAATTACTGCATTGGTGACTGTAAATGTTTTTAAGTCTTTGGAGGCATATTGTCAATTTGCCCTCCAGACTCTAAAATGATTTATAACAACAATATTAGTACACCTCTTTTAAAGTTGAGGAGATTTAATTCTCCTGTGAGTTATTCTTTTCATAAATACACATTAGGGTTCAATCAACTTTATATAAACCCTATTCTATTGACTATAACTATGCTATTATTTTCCAATAACTTCCACTGGGAATAGTTCTCAAAACATATTAAATTTTTAGATGAAAAGAGTGAACGGTTTTGGAAACGGTAATGGCCCATGGATCTTTCTTGTAATTCAGAGGAATCATGCTTCTTTTTAGAAATACTATGACATTTTATTTCAAATACATTGTTTGTTTGGTTGGTTGTTTCAGAATTTTGCTTCAGGGCATTATGAGAAATCTCTGCTTGCCATCTGTGCTGGTGATGCTGAAGACTACTGAGTCAAAGAAGGAAGCAGAGGACACAGCACTCCTATTTACAGACCGGTCTAAATAAAGAGTTTGTGAGAAGTTTGCCTTGTTAGAAGCATTATAGCTAAATTATAGGATCATTTTTCTCTTCTATCTTTAAAATCATTCTAAGCCAAAGAAAAATCTATTGGTAAAATATATGAGATTGGATATGTACTTATCACCCAAATCAGCAATTTACTAAATGGAATAATAAAAATAATTTCATTGAAATATATTTTATCTAAATGCAAACTGTCAGTTGCCTACAAGAAAATCTGCTTATACCTGTCCTTAGCATGCTTGGGGAGAGGAAAACATGGTGTGGGGCCAACCCCCCTTAGAGAAATTTTCAAGATTTTTGTACAAATGCAATAAAGCTAAAGTTAACAACTAAAGCTGTCTCTATTTAAAAGAAAATGTAGATATAAAACAGCAAAGTGCAGCCATACAGATCCTTGTCAGGCTTTGATATGTAAGAGACCTGGATGTAAAAATGGGTGCATGTGTCTGTGTGTGAGTGTAGATGTGTGTGTGGCTGGTGGGTGTATTTGACAACCATTCTAATAAAGGCAGTTTATCCCTATCTAACTTTTTATTTTTAAATACGAATACCTAACCAACCCAGTATTTGCCTGTGCAATGTCAGAAAATTCATTGCTCATTGCTTTTGTCTTCCCTGCTTAACATCAACATCAAAGCCATTTGGAAGTTATTATGTGCTTTGTACCATCAGTAAAGCCTGGCTCCTTATGTGTCTGAAAATTCAGTAAATTAGGAACAGCAAAGGAAAAACATTGAGGTAGATTTGGGAGAGATTCTAGATTGATGCTACAAACCAGCTAAGACTAAAAGCAGAAACAGAAATGGATGAATCCACAAGAGAGGGCTCCCAATATATGCAAGGGAAAACAAAAAACCCAAGATCACAGGAAGCAGCAGTAAATGAAGTCAAGAAAGGAAAATGAGGACACATGCAATGAATCTAGATGACCTGGCAAAGTTGATGGGAGTGCTCTGTTCCACATGGAAAGTTTTTTTTTCAATAGCTTATAACCCAGTCCCTGTAGATCTGTCTTCACCAGTCTCAGGAGAAGTGAAAGCTGTATTCAGAACCAGTTTTCTTACAGGCAAAATGATACAGGACATTTAGAACACAGTCGACTGGGCACAACATGAAACATTTGAGAATAATTAGACTTCTGAAATCACTTTCGAGGTTTTAACTTACTGCTGTGACATAAGATGTCACATCATTTTAAATTGGCTTTGATTTTTATCTTTTAAAAAACTTTAAAATTTCAGTCACAAGTAGTAATTATTTGAGATATTTAGCATAGCCATTCTTCCAGATAATTTTTTTAGATAAGAGTTTTAATACAGTAAAAATGTTAGAATTCCTACTGAGAATTTAGATATTTAAATGAAATTTTTCCTCACTAGGACATTTTTGTGTAAGTAGTTCAATAAAATCTGAAATTTATACTTTTACTAGGTAATACCTTTTATTTCTTTGGTAAGGCATGGTGTTGTTAAATCAAAAACACATCTGGACTTATGTAGGAAGGGGTTTTATTCAAAAAGATATTGTAGTAAGTGGGGAGAAGAGCTGCAATAGGGAAAGAGGGACTACTGCCACAAAGAGGGTGTTCTGACTGTGAGATTTACAGGGGTCTCAAGGGTCAGCCAGAAAAAGATTTTTAAGTTATAGGGATGAATAGACATGGCTAGAAAAAAAATCAGTTGTGGGAAAAGGGATGAATTTGTGGTGTGATTGGACAATTCATCTGGGAATGTCTTTGGTTAACATTGCCAGTCATTGATCTGAGATTGGACAGTGGATCTGGGACAGTTCATCTGGGAAAGCCTCCAGTTAGTTTTCAGCAGGAGCTAAAGGGTGGATTAAAGTCCAGGGACCTGTGGGGAAGGAAGAAACCTGAGTAAAGTTTAGTCAAGTTATGTATTTTGTCCAGATTGGTCAGTAGGGGAAAACAGTTCAGCTAATCATTTATGAGGCAAAGAATAGGAATTTGATGGGTGTATTGAGGACTATTATTGGTAAACAGGGGATCATCAGCAAGTCTTGTCTGAGTCATACGAGAAAGAATGGTTCTAAGTTATAAGCCATTTTCTGAAATACAAATGGGAGGGAAAATTTCTGGATCATCTCTATTTTCCAGGATCACAGTGCTTAGGTAAAGATTAACAATGTCAAAAAAAAATTTTTTTAATTAAAAAAAAAAGATTAACAATGTCAATGTCTTCTTTTTTTCCAAAGTTTTGTCTTGAATGCTTCACTTAGGTTGTTTAAATGCCAATACAATATTATCATCTTCACCATCATATAATTCACTTAGTGAATCCTGTAAAAAATCAAGTATTTAAATTATTGTCATTGCTATTTGTGTTAAATGATATTTGGCTGTTTATATCATCTTCAAATGTTTACTATACCTGATGGACTGTATAACAAGTGAAATATGTTTGATTAAATTAAAAACTTCTCCCATATTTAACCTATAGAGAAAAAAAATTAAAGAATAAATTTGCTTTTGGTGTGTTACCAGTCTACAGTAAAGGAAAGTAAATTACCACTGAATTGCTGGCCATTCCAGAGACAAAATAGAATCAAATATGGAAAGACTGCAGAGAGGTGTTTATGTCCACTGCATTCAGTATTTTACTATGCTCAGTTTAGCTCTAAATCAGTTAAACTTGTAGTGTTCTTATATAATAGGATATTGTTATTACCAAAGTTAAATATTTCACATATGTTAACAGCAGTGCCAAATACATGATGTCACAGAAAATGGCACAGTAGGTTGCTATAAGGGCCCATCTCTCCACAGAAGCATCTCTCCACAGAAGCATCAAAAATAATCATGCAAAAACTGTCAGTATTAACTTTGCCAGAACTCTGGAAAATAGAAATTAACTCTAAATCAGAAAAAAGTTACAGATGGTAAGAAAAGTTCGTGACATTTTTATTCGTTCTTTCCCCATTCTCCTCCTAGCTAAGTGGCAGGCTTGAGGAAAGCAACCTGTCCCCAAGGTGGACCTCTGGTTCCTTCTAGAATGAGCAGATTTGGCTTACTAACAAAGAATATGTTTGTCTGTTCTGTCTGGGAGCTCCCTAAAGGACCAAGGTGAGGCACTTGTCTTTGTTTTCTCCGACTCAGAATTCACTCGAGGAGGAAAAATCTTAAGACAAATGAACCACTGGCAGCTGTCTAGGGCAAAAGATTACGGAAGCAGTATAATTAAGTAACAAAAACCTGTGAAGAAAATTTGGGAAATCTATACATTCCCCATATATGGGATTTAGAAAGCCATGCACATGCCTAAGGCAGGACTCATGACTAAAAACACTTGAAAAAATACTAAGTTTTCAACTGAATAGCCTTTAGAATTAGTCCAAGCAGAAAGTGAAGGGCAAGGCAGAGTTGTAAATGGTCTAAATGTTGAAAGGGGTAACCCAGCGCAGAGCCAATCTACAAAACATGGAAGTATTTTTTTTTTAATTCTTCCTCCCCCACCTCTTCTCTCTTTCTTGTTCATTCCTGTGTTCAAAGAAATATCTGTCAAAACAGTGGCTGAATACAAGCTAAAGAAACAAGGGCTTCAGAGACCACACATGATGAAAAATATAGACATTATAAAAATTGTTTATAAAAGTCACTAAATAAAACTACAGCTATAGTGAACAGCTAGAAACAAAAACAAATGTCAAGAAGAAAAAAAAATTCTAGAATTATCACATCATAATATTCAAAACATACAGTTCTCAAAAAATTTTATGAAGCATGAAAAAACACAAGAGTATACTCATTAACAAATGAAATTACTAGAAACTATCCCCAAGAAACAAACAACACAAAGGCATAAAACTCATAAAAATCAAATATTAAAACAACAAAAGTAAGTTCTTCATTATCAGTAATTATTTTAAATGTAAAATAGATTAAATGTAAATGGATCAAATGATAAAGATTGTAGAATGGATTTTTAAAAAAACACAATTCAACTATATATTGACATAAGAGACTCACTTTTGATCCAAAGACAAAAGGTGTTAAAAGTAAAATGATGGGAAAAGCTATCCCCCACAAATAACAAATAAGAGAGAGCTGAGTAGCTTATACTAATATCAGACAGAATCGACTTTAAGTCAAAAACTATAACAAGAGGGGGTGCCTACGTGGCTCAGTCAGTTAAGCGTCTGATTCTTGATTTTGACCCAGGTCATGATCTCAGAATTGTAAGATCAAGCCCAAGTAAGATCAAGACCCCGTTGGGCTCTGCACTCAGTGGGGAGTCTGCTTGGGACTCTTTCTGTCCCTCTCCCTCTGTCCTTTCCCCCATCCCTCTCTCTCTCTCCCTCTTTCTCTCTCTCTGGAATAGATAAAATAAATCTTTTAAAAAAACTGTTACAAGAGATTTTTAAAAGACTATATATTGATAAAAGTTTTAATTCATCTAGAAGATATAACAAATAAAAATATGTAAACCCCAAACAAAGGAACCTTCAAATATATGAGATAAACATTACAGAATGGAAGGAAGAAACTGGCAGTTCTGAAATAATAGACTTCAATACCCTACTTCCAATAATAGAACATTTAGACAGAAGATCAAAAAGGAAATAACTAACTTAAACAATACCATAACCAAGTAGACCTAATGGATAATATACCCAATAATAGCAGAATATACATTCTTCTCATATACAAACATTATCCAGAAGAGACTGTATGTTAGGCTACAAAACAAGTTTCAATATATTTAAAAATACTTAAGTCATACAAAGTATCTTTTCAGGCCATAAAGGAGTGAAGCTAAAAATTGTTAACAGAAGGGTCATTGGAGAATTGACAAATATATGGAAATTAAACAGCACACATACAGTGGGTCAGAGAAAAAAATCATAGGAAAATTGGAAAAAAAACATATAAATGACAGTAAAAGCACAACATACCAAAACTTATGGGACACAAGGAATACAGTGCTCGGAGGAAATTTATACCAGTTAAAGCCTTTTTCATTGAAAAGAATGAGAGATCTCAACAACCTAATTTTATACCCTAAAGAACTAGAGAAGGGACAGTAATCTAAAACTTAAGTAGCAGTAAGAAATAAATAAAAAATATTAGTTGGTGATTAAAAAAAACAGAGAATAGGAAAACAATAGAGAGCTCAATAAAACAAAAGTTGGATCTCAGAAAAAAAATAACAAAACTGAAATTTAACTAGATTGACAGAGAAAATAAAAATAATGTAAATAAAATCAGATAGTAAAATCAAATAAATAAATCAGAAATGAACATGGGGACATTACTACTAATGCTACGGGAATACAAAATACAAAATACAACTAACGGTACACCAAAAAAATGATATAATCCGGGCAAAATGCAAAAATTCCTAGAAATACATGAATTATCAAAGCCAACTCAAAAGAAATAGAAAATCTAGTAAAACGTATAATAAGCAAAGAAATTGAATCAGTTATCAAAAACCGCCCAACAAAGAAAAGTCCAGACCAGCTGTTTCACTGGCAAATACTACTAAACATTTAAAGAATTAGTACCAATCTTTTTCAAACTCTTCCAAAAAACAGAAGAAGAAGAAATATGTCGTAACCCATTTCTCTATTAGCTCTGTATTGCCTGATACTAAAATCATACTGAGACATCACAAAAAGAGTACACACCAATATACCTTATTTTAGACTATTTTTAAAACATTAAATAGTTGAGGACGCAAAATCCTCAACAAAATACCAACGGAGAGTCCAACAGCATGTTTAAAAGATTATACACTGTGACTCAGTGGGACTTATTCAAGAATGCGTGAGTGATTCAACATAAGACAATCAATCAATGTAATATACTACATTAGTAGAATGAAGGTGAAAAAAAAAAGCCATAAGATCACCTGAGTTAATGCAGGATAAGCATTTGAAAACAGTCTTTTTCACGATAAAAACACTCATACTAGGAATACTAGAGAACTTCCTTAATATAAGAAAGAACATTTATGAAGAACTCACAGCTAATATAATGTTAAAAGACTAAAAGACATTTCCTAAAATCAGCAACAAAACAAGGATGTCTGCTTTCACTATTGCTATTCAACATTTTACCAACAGTACTAGTCAGAGCAATTAGAGAAGAAAAATAAAAAAGAAGGCATCCAAATTAGAAAGGAGACAGCTAAACATCTCACAGATGACATGATCCCATGTATAGAGAATCCTGAAGAGTCCACAAAATAAGTATCAGAGCTGGTAAATTTCCTAGTTGTAGAGTTCAATATCAACACTCAAAAATCAGTTATGTTTCTATACACAAGCAAGGTACTTCCTGAAAAGGATACTAAAGAAAAATATCCAATTACAATAGCATCCAAAAAATAAAATACCCAAGGATAAATTTATCCAAGGCTAAAGACTTGTATGCTGAAAACTACAGCATTGCTGAAAAAAATTAGAGAAGAGCTAAAAATGGAAGTAAACATTTTGTTTATGGATTGGGAGAGTTAATATTGATAAAACAACAATGCTACCAAGTGATCTATAGATTCATTGCAATCCCTATCAGAATTCCCATAATCCCTTTTGAAGAAGTAGAAAAGACAATCCTTAAATTAAATAGAACAGCAAAGGATGTTGAATACCTGAAACAATATTGAATACAAAGAACAAATTTGGAAGAGAACTCCCCTGGTTTAAAAGCCATACACACACACACACACACACACACAAACACATATACATATATATACATACATACACACATACATATGTGTGTGTGCGTGCATGTGTGTGTGTATATATATATATATATATATATATATATACATCAGTGATACATATCAAACTTATTCAAATGGATTCAAAAGCTAAACCTTAACATTCCTATAAGAAAACATAAGGAGAGGGGCACCTGGGTTGCTCAGTGGGTTGAAGCCTCTGCCTTCAGCTCCGGTCCTGGGATCGAGCCCCACATTGGGCTTTCTGCTTTGCGGGGAGCCTGCTTCCTCCTCTCTCTCTGCCTGCCTCTCTGCCTACTTGTGATCTCTCTCTGCAAATAAATGAATAAAATCTTAAAAAAAAAAAGAAAACATAGGTAGAGGGGTGGCTGCATGGCTCAGCTGGTTAAGCATCCAACTCTTAATTTTGGCTTAGGTCATGATCTCAGGGCCGTGGGATTGAGCCCTGTTTCAGCCTTTGTACGCAGCAGGGTATCTGCTTGAGATTCTCTCTTCTCTCCCCCAACCCCCTTGCTCCCCCCCACTCTCCCTCGCTCTCTTTCTTTTTTTCTCTCAAAATAAATAAATAAATCTTTTTTTTAAAAAAGAAAGAAAACATAGGGATAAATCTTTATTAACTTGGATTTGTAAGTGAATTCTTAGATGTAACACCAAAAGCATGAACAACAAAAGAAAAAAATAGACTGGGCTTCATCAAAATTAAAAACGTTCGTGTACCAAAGAACATTATCAAGAAAAGAAAAAGATACCTTCTAGGAGAAAATATTTGCAAGTCATGTATCTGTTAAGGTTTTTATATAAAATATACAAAGAATATCTACAAATCAAGAACAAAGAGAACAACATAATTGGAATTTGGTAAAGAATTTCAGTAGACATTTTTCCAAAGAGAATATATACATTGTGTCATAACATGAAAGGCAGGCTGTTCAACAATCAATGCAAATCAAAGCCACAATGAGATATATTATCACTTCCAATCCCCTGGAATAGCTATTTTTTTAAAGGAAAATTATAGATGGGTAAGATTTCTCAAAAAGTTAAGCACACAGTTACTATATGACCCAGCCATTCTATTCCTAGGCATATACCAATTGAAAGCAGGCACTCAAATAAATATATGTACATGTTCATAGAAGTACTATTCACTATAGCCCAAAACTGAAACAACCCAAACAGTCATCAACTAGATAAGCAAATTGTATATAACATATAAAAGAATAGTATTCAGCTATAGAAAGAAGTGCAGTACTGTTAATGCCAAAACAGGTATGAACCTTGAAATATAGTGAAGGAAATCAGACACAAAATGTTACCTATATTGTATGATTCCATTCATATTAAATAGCCAGAGTTAGTCAAGCCATACAGACAGAGAACAGATTGGTAGTTGCCAAGGTTGTGTCAATGAAGAAATGAGAGAATGGGAGTTACCACGTAATGGGCACAAACTTTCCCCTTGGGTTAATGAAAATGTTTAGTGACTACACAGAGTTGGTTGTTGCACAACATTATGAATGTACCAAATGTTGTTAAATAATTCTCTTCAGAGTGGTTTATTTTATTTAATGTTATGTAAACTTTGCCACAATAATAATAGTAAATCACGTTTTAAAAATAGTTTAAAGTAATTTGGATTTTAATGACTTCTTACATAATTGCATCTTAAAATTATTCTCATGCTATAATATCCCAGCTCATTAAACATTA
Source organism: Mellivora capensis (assembly GCA_004024625.1). Taxonomy (NCBI): domain Eukaryota; kingdom Metazoa; phylum Chordata; class Mammalia; order Carnivora; family Mustelidae; genus Mellivora; species Mellivora capensis. The sequence continues at coordinate 19,201 of PISX010018870.1, forward strand.
ATCACACAAATACATCTCTAAAGAATGATAAAATAGAAGAGGTCATACCAGTTACCTCCAATCAGTGCGAACAGGAAATCATGTTTGTAGAAGTCCAATACGTAAGCATTCAGTGGACACCTTACTTACATTCACATCAACTGTTTGTAATATTGCCTGTGGATATGCAGAAATTTTAGCTTGGTTAGCATTTTTCTTTTGAGATATACCCTAATCTATATAAAATTAGCTTATTGTGGTTCATTACATGTAGAGAACTAAAGCAATAACCCAATACATTTTAATGAAATATTGTCAAATGTTCAGTGTATTAGGATGCTCCAAACTTTAAATGACCAAATAAAATTAGTAAAAATGCCAGTACTTAAGATATTAAAACTATTTTTGAAACCACAGAAAAAATGTCTCCAATTTATTCAAAATTTGAAGCTACATAGTTAACTTTTATAACCTCAGAAATATACTACATTTTTTAAAATCATTTTTCTTGAAAAAATATTTGTTAGCCCACAAACTTATATTGGCATCAGGTGCACATAATAATAATAGTGTTTGTTCTTCCCCTATCCATATGCACCTATTTTTTCTTAAACTGTTTTTCAGGATATAACTGTCTGATTTTGGCAAATGATAGGAGTACAGTCATGGAATTTATTTCCTATCGATGTGCTATGGGTGCATTGTCAGAAGTCCAGCTGAGGCTGGCAGTGTCATTACTTCCAACCACATGGGCCAGTAGACAAAGTGGTTCTTATGATAGTTTAAAAAATTAAAGTATTTTATATATGTTTATTGAGTTTCTACTCTGTACCATACGCCATGTTTAGGTGCAAGCATCATAAAAATAAACAAACACAAACTGCCCTCAAAAGCCTTATGGCAGAGCTTCTCAAATGTTTGTGGATTTTGGACTCACTAGTTTTGCAATGGCTCCCAAATTCATTTCTAGCAGGTGACACTGATGTTGTTGGTCTTTGGTTCACACCTGGAGTGGCAAGGGCTTATGGTACAGTGATTCACTTGTAAGACATAATCCTTACATGATGACTAATTGAGAAACTAACATTCTTTTATCTATATCAATTCTTTTTATTCTAAAACTACTCAAGTAGTTTTAAATTTTTTTTTCCATTTCAGTGCAAAGTACTACTATTCTTGAATGAGCAAGATGCCTTTGTTTTACTTGACACTTTGCTATTACAATGACATAAAAATAATTTCCCTTAAATGAATAAACAGCATAAAATAAAGTTACATGCCAAAATTCATGTACATAATTTACTACATTTATATTGAATAAATCTTGATCAGTTATATTAGACAGGCAAGCAAACGGGGGAACAGCCTTTGTATTTTCAGTCCCAGGGAGCAAATGAGAAACCAGTTCGGAGTCTTCACATTCTTTACCTAAAAAGTCTAATAAGAAATTAATTAGAAAATCAAATAAATGAATTGAAAACAAAAATTACTTAAAACAATTTATACTTTTTATGCCACTCTTACTAGGAAAATTATTGACTTCTTTTTTAAAAAAGGAAAATGTTTATGGTGAAAATTTAAGAATTATATTGCTGGATCATCATGGGGAAGCCTTTTTTTCCTACACTAAACTCATTCTGGCATGTGCTTGTGACATTATTATTTGTAGTCATCAGTTGGTCTTGTTGGATAATTCCATGTCTATCCACTCAGAAATTAAATAGATGCCATTTGCAATGTAGGAAACACCCTTCGTTGGACACTAGAATGAGCACTATCCATTTGTCCTTTAAATATGTTTCATTCCCAGCTAATTCTTCTCGAGATCCTATGAAGCTACAAAAACTGCAAATTTTCACCTAATAGAGTTAAAACTGACATCATTACCCACTTTCTTATGTTAACTGTCATATTCTAGAAGAAGGGAAGAAATTCCTGCTATCCACCAGGAGGCAAAAGCAATAGAACATTTCTCGCTCTTGTCAAATTCACTCCTGTCACTTCAGGCCTGAGTGGTGAGTTTGGGAGAAGGAGCTGCTATTGGCATTTGACTCATATCGTTCCCTCTGTCTTCCTCCCTCTTTTCCTCCCTCCACTTCCTCTTTCCTTTCTCTTCTCTGACTTCTTTGACACCTGGCTCTGTGTGTTTCATTGTCTCTCTTTGAATAACATATTGCCTCTCTTCTGTTGTCTCTCTTTTGCCTGCTCATTCTCTTTATCTTTCTCTGTTAATCTCTATGTCTTTCTCACTCCGTCTTTCTTTTTGCCCATATTTTCATCTCTATTTCTATTTTTGTCCATCTCTCTCTGTCTTTCTGTGTTTGTGTCTCATTTTTTAAAGATTTTATTTATTTATCAGAGTGGGGAGGGCACAAGCAGGGGGAGGGGCAGGCAGAGGGAGAAGCAGGCTCTCCTCTGAGCAGGGAGTCCGATGTGGGACCCCATCCCAGGACTCTGGGATCATGACCTGAGCAGAAGGCAGAAGGTTAACTGAATGAGACACCCAGGCATCCCACTGTGTCTCATTTCTTTCTCTCTCCCCACTTCTCCTCTCCCTGATGGTCTGTCTCTATATCTGTTTTTGTTTCTCTCATCATGTAGCTCTGCCTTTCCTGCACACATTTCTTTGTGTCTTCCTCTGTCAGTCTTTCTGTCTGCCCCTTTCTCTTAGTCTCTCTCTATTTCAGACCCACCTCCTACTAAGAAGATTCACGCTTGTATTTTCCCTGTTATGTAGTAATGTAGATGACAGAATTTAGGGAGGAGGATATTGCTGTTTTATTTAGAAGACAGGTAATTGCAGTTTCATTCAGGACTATGCTTTATAAACCACATTGGACTGAGAATGAAAATCATGTTAATTCGGCTTCATCCATATCACTTCCACATTAATTGTTCTGTCAATCCCAACTTTAGAGGAGAAACACAAAGGTTTGAAGTTTGACCCTTAAGCCCCCAAATTAAATACATGACTTGGATTTATTAATAAGAAACTCTAAATTTGTAACAGTTATAATCATATGATCCTGTTAAACAGCTGGAATTAACAGAAAAAAAAACTTAAAAAAAAAAAAAAGAACAGCAATCATCGGATTGTATTTGTTTTAATTAGATAGAAGGGTGGTCATACAACATTTTTACCATACCAAATGTCCACAGAATTATACACTTTAAAATGATTAATTGTATGTTATATGAATGTTACCTCAAGATCTTGTGTTGGCTCCTTCCAGAGGCCAGTGGGGAGAATATACTTTTTTGCTTTTCCCAGCTTCTACAGGCTGCTGGCTCATGGACCCTTCCACATTCATAGCCAGCAAGGATCAGTTAAATTTCTCTGGCTCTCACATCTCTCTGACTCTGACTCTCCTGCCACTCTCTTTCACTTATGAGGACCCTTGTGATTACATTGGATCAATCCAGAAAATCCAATCGGCAATGTTAGTTCCCCCTTTGCTACATAACATAATCACAGGTTCCCAAGATTAGAATCCAGACATTTTTTTAGGGGACAGGGATTATTTTGCTTACCACAGAAATCATTCCAGGGGAAAACAGAGAGGAAAAATAATTATACTCACCCCTCTAAGTCCCAAATGCAGGCAATTGCTCTGGGACATTTAAGTTCTTTTCCATGAAGTTGACTCATTATTAGTTAATTTCTTATTCCATAATTGAATAAACTGAAATTTTCTCTTGTCCTTCATAAGCTTCTACATTCCAACATAATAATCTACCCAGAAATATGAATAAACCAAAGCAGCCCTTACTGCTCCATTTTTTTCTCCTGCTTCTGGAAGTGAGGGAAGGGAAATTCTGCCACCTTTCCATTTTCCTTTGCGTTCTCTCTCCTTCTCTCCTTTTTACATTGGGGCGCTAAGCATATCCTCTACTTCTAATTCCTTTACTCTACCTGGCATACATTACAGAATTATCCCTATATTTTAGTTATTTTCTTTGTCTTTTATTCTATCCTTTACTCAAAGACATGGGAAATACTTTCTTTGCTACCCCTCCATAATACTCAGGGAAATATAAGACACTAATGACCCTTAATAAATACACCAAAATTCCTTTTCATATTTTCAACATTATCCAGATTTAAAAGTTTATCTAGTTAAGAATGTCAATGTCTACTAAAAGGCAAACAGCATCAACTGGAGAGGAGATAATCTAGAATAAACTGAGACCATGCAACAGTCTGTTAGCCTATAATGACACTAGAAAATACAGACAAATTTTACACATTTAGTGTCAAGTCAAATCCATGGTGATTTAACTAATTCCAAATAATATAAGACCTTTCTGGTATAAAATTTCTAGAGAATAGATCTGAAAGATTGTTTGTTTCCTGTGTATTTATTTACAATAGTTTTATCTTCATTTTCTAAAGTTTAGTTTTCTCTCAAAATATTTACTTTATTTTTTTATTGACTTCACATTCTGTTCATGCAGTCTTACCAGTTTTTGACAGAGGTAGTTGGTATGCTTTTTTCATTCAGACAACTTAGAAATTGTTAGGAAGAAGGAATCAAAATTCTTTTGAACTCTGTCGTTGTGTTCCTCACCCACTATAGCAAAGTCCTTGACAATATCATCTAGAATTACCTGGGAACAATGAAATGGATGAATGTAAACATTCAAAACAAAAGCAGAGGATTACCAGAGTCTGTGAAACACAGAGTCAAAATATTTTTTTAAATCTGGATGGAAATATATTTCTAAGTATGAATTTTATTATTTATAGGAAAGTATAATATAAAAATTAATGTAAATTTTTTACATTTTTACATAAAAATTTAATTAAATTTTTACATAAAATTTACATAAAATTAAATTTTTACATAAAAATTTAATGTAAATTAATGTAAATGTAAATTTTTACATCATTTTTGTATCTTTGATTATATAATTATATACTTCAATATATATATAATTATATACTTCAAAATTCTTTGAAGGAGAATTACTATGTTAAAAATATTTTAAAGGATATTTCTATTTATAGTCCTATCAATATAACTGGTAATTGCAATCTTTGCCAAATTAACAAATGAACCGTAGTATATTGTGAAGTTCCATATTTTACTGTTAGACTATTTCACATTTTATTTTCTTATTAACTAGAATTTAGGAAAACTACACAATTTATTATACCTATTTTGCATTTTAAGACTTAATAAACTATCATTAATTATAAACATTTTTCTGTTGATTCTTTTGGCTTTTTTAGTGGCCAGTAGCTTCATCTGAAAATAACACTAGTAATGAAAATAAGAGCTAACAGTACCAATTACCTATATTATTTTAATCTTCACAACAATTCTTTGAAGCACATAATACTATGATTCCCAATTTATAGATAAGAAACAACTCCAGATACTACATGTTAAGTGACAGAGCTGGAGTTCACAAATCTGGCCTTTTTTTTTTTCAATCTTTTTCTTTCTTTCAGCTTCTCCTTTTTTTTTTTAATTTAAATTCAAGTTAGTTAAGATGCACTGTATTATTAGTTTCAGGGGTAGAATTTAGTGATTCATCATATAACACCCAGTGCTCATTACATCATGTGCCCTTCTTAATGTCTATCACCCATTACCCCATCTCCTCAACCCCCCTCCCTCCAGCAACCCTTAGTTTGTTTCTAGTTAAGTGTCTTTTATGGTTTTCCCCTCTCTCTGTTTTTAGGTTATGTTATTTTTCCTTCTCATCCCCTATGCTCATCAGTTTTGTTTCTTGAATTCCACATATGAGTGAAATCATATGGTATTTTTCTCTCTGACTGACTTATTTCACTTAGCATAATACACTCTAGTTCTAGTTATCCACATTATTGCAAATGGCAAGATTTCATTCTTTTCAATGGTTGAGTAGTATTCAATTATATAAAAATCATTAAAAATAATATATCATTATCATTAAAATAATATCATATCAATATTATATCCTTAGTAACTACTAGATCACACCATAAAAACTTTCATCTATATGAGTCTATATTTTTCCATGAAAATATCATAAAAAGTAGTCATGATTGAATTATACTTATTTCATAAATATTGTATGTATTGTATTACAACATTAAAAAAATAAAGAACTAAAAACACTTTGCTATAATTATATCAGTATAAGCACACTGTCTAATGAATGGAAATTTGAGAAAGGAAAACTTGTTTATCATCTATGTTTCAGAATACACAACCTGTGGAAAAAAACCTTTCACTAGAAAGCTTACTAAAACAAAATTCACGGGTTCATGGTAGTATAAATGGGACACAAGTCTAGAATATCCAATGGGAATACATTCCTGATACACATACTCCTAGAAATCAATTTTAACATGTTACTCTCAGTCTCTTGATCTCAGAAATATCAAACAAATAAACTAGTTCAGGAAGATGTTAGTATAGTAGAGGTTCATACAGGTATTAACATCTTGATTTAGTGAAAAATAGGTTTAAGTCTTACCTCTGTGACCAAGAATTGCAAACAATATATAAAATAAAATTTTAACATGCACTTGAATGTTGGAGAACTGATAATGTCTATATGACAAATATCAAAATATCAAGTTAGATATTAAGCAAATTTTGTAGAGGGTTTTCCAAATGTAATACCCAAAATGACAATTAAACATTTCTATCAAGGAATATGTTATTATATATACTTATGTACATTATACAATGTATGGTATGTTTTTACACTTTATTTTTTTTCCATTTTATTTTATTTTATTTCTTTTCAGTATTCCAACATTCATTGTTTATGAACCACACCCAGTGCTCCATGCAATACATGCCCGCCTTAATACCCACCACCAGGCTCACCCCACCCCCCAAGGCCCCCCCCAAAACCCTCAGTTTGTTTCTCAGAGTCCACAGTCTCTCATGGTTTGTCACCCTCTCCCATTTTCCCCAACTCACTTCTCCGCTGCATCTCCCAATGTCCTCCATGTTATTCCTTATGCTCTGCAAGTAAGTGAAACCAATATGATAATTAACTCTCTCTGCTTGACTTATTTCACTCAGCATAATCTTTTCCAGTCCCATCCATGTTGATATAAAAGTTGGGTATTCATCCTTTTGGATGGAGGCACAATACTCCATTGTATATATAGACCATACCTTCTTTATCCATTCATCCATTGAAGGGAATCTAGGTTCTTTCCAGTTTGGTGACTGTGGCCATTCCTGCTATGAACATTTTAAATGAAGCATTGCATATTGTTTTTTAATATTACTTATTATATCATTATAACTTATTATAATTAGATATTTCATAATGTTTTATATTAAACACATGTGTGTATAAACAGAAAATGCTAAGAAAAATCTAGGGGGAGAGAGGATAATTACAATTGCATGATACGTGAGAAGTAAACATGAAAATTTAGAACCAAGAATTAGGAACATTTCAGTATTTTGTAAATTTTTTGAACCATTATTCCTTTGAAATTTGATTTTTAAAATGTTTTAGACTGTATATATTTGCAGAAAGAAGTTTCTTATTTAATATATGCAGAGCTCAGGGATAATTAGAACAGAAAAATCATGGGCTTAATTTTCCATATGTTTAAAAGCATGAAAATTAAAAGCATTGAAATTAAATTTAATTTAAATTTAAATTAATTTAAAATCATTAAACTTTAATTAAATTAAAATTTAAAAAGTAAGAGTTAAAAGTTAAATAAGGGTACAGTAAAATAGAAACAAATGTTACAGTGAATTTATTTACAGCACATTGTCATTATACTCCCTTCATATTATATAACTTATTATAAAGTTGAGCTGAAATAATTATGTTCATTAAAATAATTTAAATAATATGAAACAGTTTATCTTTGTTTTGGCATCCTCTTTGTCATTTGCTTTAGCAACTAAGAGCATAAATTGGAGAACCAAAGATATTCTTAGAGGAAATTGACCCTTCCGTTTGGGCACATTAGACTTTAAGAGTCTTTCATTGGTACTGGAATATCATAGAGGAACACATTTTCTATAAGATCTTCTCCACGTCTTCCTGCATGACTGACATCTAAAGAGATGATCACATAAATTTTAAATAACTTCATGTCTTATCTCTTTAACTGTTTGATGTCTAACTTACCTATATCACATGGAATACTAAACTTTCAAAAATCTTGAAAAAGTTCTTTGTTGGTTGGTATGCTATAGCAAAGTTTAAAATATCTTGTTTTACAAATATATTATTAAAATTTGGTTGCTCTTTTAGTAATACCTGTTCAAAGATCATGATTTTTAAGCAAGACAATTTTCATCTTATTTACCAATGTATTTCTAGAAACCAGTCTGAACTGAACATTGTAGACAGTCCATTTATTTATTATTTATTTATTTATTTATTTTAAAGATTTTATTTATTTATTTGACAAAGAGAGACACAGCGAGAGAGGGAACACAGCAGAGGGAGTGGGAGAGGGAGTGGGAGAGGGAGAGGGAGAAGTGGGAAGAGGGAGAAGTGCTGAGCAGGGAGCCGGAAGTGTGGCTTGATCCCAGGACCAAGATCATGACTTGAGCTGAAGGCAGATGCTTAACTGACTGAGCCGCTCAGGCACCCATAGATAGTCCTTTTATACTCACTGGTGCCTGGAACCAATCAGGTACTCCAAAGACGTCATTATCTCTCCTTCATACTACTTTTGTTCAAGTTCAATAATATTTACCAAAGCAAGAATAGTCTCAAGAAAACTAATCTGTTTAGCCATTCAATGATTGCTTAAAACATCTTTTTTTTAATTATGTTCAGTTCGCCACTATATAGTACATCATTAGTCTTTGATGTAGTGTTCAATGATTCATTAGTTACATATAGTTATAGTTATAGATATATATATAAGACATGAAAATGATGTAGCTACCATTTTATATTGTGCTTTCTATTTGTGCTTTAAATCTTTTTGTCTGCTTTCTTGATTAGTTTTTGATTGATTTAGATGTTTATCATACTATTTATTTTTCCTTCTGCAGTTTGGATATTATACATTCAAACTCTGTTCTCTTGGTGGGTACTGATAAAATTACATAATCTGTATTAATCTTATAAAAGTCAAAAACTAGGATGCCTGGGTGGCTCAGTTGGTTAAGTACCCCAGTCTTGGTTTTGGCTCAGGTAGTGATATCATGGATCGTGACACTGAGCCCTGAGTCAGGTTCTGTGCTCAGCATGCAATCTGCTTGAGTTTCTCTCTCCCTCTGTTCTCCGCCCCCCCCCCACCGCTCTCTCTCTCTCTCTCTGAAATGAATAAATAAGTCTTTAAAAGAAAAAAGTCCAAAATTGATCAATAATTTATCCTCCCTTTGAACATTACTTCAAACAACTCCCATTTCTGAAACATATACTACTGTAACATATTTTATCGATTTATTTTAAGATGTTATTTTAAATTTTATTTAGATAATAATAGTTCTAATTTATCTCCATTTACCATTTTCTAGAATCTTTCTTTTGTGTATGTTTGACCAACTTTTATTTTCCTGAAATCATCTTTATTTTGCCTGAATTGTTTAGAGTTTTATTTTGGTGAACAGGTGAGATGACAAACTCTCTCAGTTTTTATTAGTTCAAAATTTTCCACTTGCCCTCATTCTTGAAGGACAGCTTTGCTTTGTATAAAAATCTAAGTGGACAATAATTTTCTTCCAGTTTTTATGGATAAATTTTTACTTATATCTGGATTTAATTTTTCTTTTCAGGAAGTCAGATGTCACTCTGTTTCAGTAATCTCTTCATTTTCCTCAGGGAGTTTTCAATGCTTTGTCCCTAAGGCTATATCCTTATACAATATAATTTATGTTAAAACATAAACTAAAACTGGCAGAACTACAAAAGGAAATAGAAAAATTTATAGTAAGAATGAGAGATTTTAAAACTTTCTATTCTCAATGATTCTACTCTCAGTAACTGATAGAAGACCAAAAAAAAAAGTGTAACTAAAATAGATTTAAATTAAGAACCCTGACAGAACACTACAGCCAGCACCTGTAGAACACATCTTTTAATTCATGTATGGAACACATTTCTAAATAAACTCTACTTTTAGAACCTTTTTAGATTTACAAAGATAGCATAAAGTTCCTAAATACTCTGTATCCAGTTTCCCCTATTACTAACATTTTTAATTTGTACTTATATTTGTTACAATTAATGAAAACTATTGGATTATTAACTAAAGTTCATACGTTTTTCAGACTATCATAGTTTTACCTAATGTCCTTTCCCTGGATCCATCCAGTTATCACTTTACATTTAGTACATATGGGTCACTAGGCTCTTCTCAATTGTAACAGTTTCTCAGACTTGCCTTTAAAAAAAAAATCAGGTCTCTTTGGAAAAATGACTGACCCTAAGACTGGGACAAGAAATATACAAGGTGAGCTTGCAATAATTTATTTTGCTAGAAAGTAAGAAATTGTTCAACAACAATGACAACAACACACTATAATGGAAACATGCTGAAGGAATGCAGGATGCAGGTGAAAGGGCTCCCAATGGTCAAAACTGGAGTAATTTGAGGAATAAAAATAGTAAAATAGCACTGAACTATAATCCAAAGCATAAAATAAATACCTATATGTCCATACTGATATAAATAAATGTTGGATACATAAATAAATGGAGAAGAAAAGAAATATCACTTGTACAAAGGAATTCCAAACAATTTATTTTGATACTCCAACTATAAAGAGGTAGAACTACCTACTCCTTAAGTGGGGGCTACACAGAGTGACTTCCTTTCAAAGAAGAGAGTATGGAAAGCAGGAATAAAAGGTCACTTTATAGTGGAAAAATACAACAAATATTATCTTTGCCAGGTGCCCAAAATTAACATCAATAGTGGTAAGTCATGTCAGTCGTAATATCCTTGATTTGATATGGTAAGAGTGGGACATTACCCCTGTGGTCTTCCCATAAAAAATATATATCCTTAGCCTAATGATGAGAATAATACCAGAGAAATTCCAATTGAGGAATGTTCTACAAAACACCTAGCCAGTAATCCTTAAAACCACTAAGATCGTCAAGAAGAAGGCAAATATGAGAAAATGTCGCAGCCAAGAGGCACCAAGGGGATCCAACAACTAAATGTAATGTCGTATCCTGGATGGGATCTTGGAACTTTCAGAAAAAAATACATTAGGGGGAATAACTTAGGAAATATGAATAAAGAATGAACTTCAGTTAATCATAAATAACCTGTATTACTCATTAATTGTAGACAATGTACCCATACTAATGTAAGATATTTATAATATGGGAAAAGGGAGATTGGTTATATAGGATACTCTCTGTACTATAAATACAACTCCACTTTTTTTTTCCAGATTTTTCTTTATTTCTTTTCAGCGTAACAGTATTCATTGTTTTGGCACCACACCCAGTGCTCCATGTAATGGATGCCCTCTTTAATACCCACCACCTGGCTCCCCTAACCACCCAACCCCTGCCCCTTCAAAACCCTCAGGTTGTTTTTCAGAGTCCATATTCTCTCATGGTTCACCTCCCCTTCCAATTTCCCTCAAATCCCTTCTCCTCTCCATCTCCCCATGTCCTCCATGTTATTTGTTATGCTCCACAAATAACTGAAACCATATGACAACTGATTCGCTCTGCTTGACTTATTTCACTCAGCATAATCTCTTCCAGTCCCATCCATGTTACTACAAAAGTTGGGTATTCATCCTTTCTGATGGAGGCATAATACTCCATAGTGTATATGGACCACATCTTCCTTATCCATTCGTCCATTGAAGGACATCTTGGTACTTTCCACAGTTTGCCGACTGTGGCCATTGCTGCAATAAACATTGGGGTAGAGATGGCCCTTCTTTTCACTACATCTGTATCTTTGGGGTAAATACCCAATAGTGCAATTGCAGGGTCATAGGATAGCTCTAGTTTTAATTTCTCAAGGAATCTCCACACTGTTCTCCAAAGTGGCTGCACCAACTGGCATTCCCACCAACAGTGTAAGAGGGTTCCCCTTTCTCCACATCCTGTCCAACACACGTTGTTTCCTGTCTTGCTAATTTTGGCCATTCTAAATGGTGTGAGGTGGTATCTCACTGTGGTTTTAATTTGAATCTCCCTAATGGCTAGTGATGATGAACATTTTTTCATGTGTCTGATAGCCATTTGTATGTCTTTGTTGGAGAAGTGTCTGTTCATATCTTCTGCCCATTTTTTGATATGATTATCTGTTTTGTGTGTGTTGAGTTTGAGAAGCTCTTTATAGATCCTGGATATCAACCTTTTGTCTGTACAGTCATTTGCAAATATCTTCTCCCATTCCGTGGGTTGCCTCTTTGTTTTGTTGACTGTTTCCTTTGCTGTGCAGAAGCTTTTGATCTTGATGAAGTCCCAAAAGTTCATTTTCGCTTTTGTTTCCTCTGCCTTTGGGACATATCTTGAAAGAAGTTGCTCTGGCTGATATCGAAGAGGTTACTGCCTATGTTCTCCTCTAGGATTCTGATGGATTCCTGTCTCACGTTGAGGTCTTTTATCCATTTTGAGTTTATCTTTGTGTATGGTGTAAGAGAATGGTCGAGTTTCATTCTTCTACATATAGCTGTCCAATTTTCCCATCACCATTTATTAAAGAGAGTGTCTTTTTTCCACTGTCTATTTTTTCCTGCTTTGTCGAAGATTATTTGACCATAGAGTTGAGGGTCCATATCTGGGCTCTCTACTCTGTTCCACTGGTCTATGTGTCTGTTTTTATGCCAGTACCATGCTGTCTCGGTGGTCACAGCTTTGTAGTAAAGCTTGAAATCAGGTAACGTGATGCCGCCAGTTTTATTTTTGTTTTTCAACATTTCCTTAGCAATTTGGGGTCTCTTCTGATACCATACAAATTTTAGGATTATTTGCTCCAGCTCTTTGAAAAATACCGGTGGCATTTTGATCGGAATGGCATTAAAAGTATAGATTGCTCTAGGCAGTATAGACATTTTAACAATGTTTATTCTTCCAATCCAAGAGCATGGAATGGTCTTCCATGTTTTTGTGTCTTGTTCAATTTCATTCATGAGTGTTCTGTAGTTTCTCGAGTACAGATCCTTTATGTCTTTGGTTAGGTTCATACCCAGGTATCTTATGGTTCTTGGTGCTATAGTAAATGGAATCGACTCTCTAATTTTCCTTTCTGTATTTTCATTGTTAGTGTATAAAAAAGCCACTGATTTCTGTACATTGACTTTGTATCCTGGGACGTTACTGAATTGCTGTATGAGTTCTAGTAGTTTGGGGGTGGAGTCTTTCGGGTTTTCCATATAAAGTATCATGTCATCTGCGAAGAGAGAGAGTTTGACTTCTCCATTGCCAATTTGGATACCGTTTATTTCTCTTTGTTGTCTGATTGCTGTTGCTAGGACATCTAATACTATGTTAAACAAGAGTGGTGAGAATGGGCATCCTTGTCATGTTCCTGATCTCTACGGGAAGGCTGTGAGCTTTTTCCCATTGAGGATGATATTTGCTGTGGGTCTTTTATAGATAGATTTTATGAAGTTCAGGAATATTCCCTCTATCCCTATACTTTGAAGCATTTTATTCAGGAATGGATGCTGGATTTTGTCAAATGCTTTTTCTGCATCAATTGAGAGGACCATGTGGTTCTTCTCTCTTCTCTTATTGATATGTTCTATCACATTGATTGATTTGTGAATGTTGAACCATCTTTGTAACCCAGGGATGAATCCCACCTTCATGGTGGATAACCTTTTAATGTGCTGTTGGATCCTGTTTGCTAGGATCTTGTTGAGAATCTTAGCATCCATATTCATCAGTGATACTGGTCTGAAATTCTCCTTTTTGGTGTGGTCTTTGCCTGGTTTGGGGATCAGGGTAATGCTGGCTTCATAAAAAGAGTCTGGAAGTTTTCCTTCTGCTTCAATTTTTGAAACAGTTTCAGGAGAACAGGTGTTATTTCTTCTTTGAAAGTGTGAATCGATCAGGTCCTGGGCTCTTGTTTTTTGGGAGGTTTTTGATCACTGCTTCAATCTCATTACTAGATATCGATCTATTCAGGTTGTCAATTTCTTCCTGGTTCAATTTTTGGAGTTTATAGTTTTCCAGGAATGCATCCATTTCATCTAGGTTGCTTAACTTATTGGCATATAACTGCTGATAATAACTTCTGATTGTTTCTACTTCCTTGGTGTTAGTTGTGATCTCTCACTTTTCATTCATAATTTTATTAATTTGAGCTTTCTTTCTTTTCTTTTGGATTAGTGTGGCCAATGGTTTATCGATCTTATTGATTCTTTCAATAAACCAGCTTCTAGTTTCATTGATACGTTCTACTGTATCTCTAGTTTCTACCTCATTGATCTCTGCTCTAATTTTGATTATTTCCCTTCTTATGTGTGGGGTTGGTTTGATTGGTTGTTGATTCTCCAGTTCTTTAAGGTGTAGAGACAGTTGGTGTATTCTGGATTTTTCATTTTTTTTTTTTTTGAGGGAGGCTTGGATGGCTATGTATTTTCCCCTTAGGACTGCCTTTGCTGTAACCCATGGGTTTTGGACCCAAGTGTCTTCATTCTCATTGGTTTCCATGAATTGTTTAAATTCTTCTTTGATCTCCTGGTTGATCCAAGCATTCTTAAGCAAGGTGGTCTTTAGCTTCCAGGTGTTTGAGCTCCTTCCAACCTTTTCCTTGTGGTTCAGCTTCAGTTTCAAAGCATTGTGATCTGAGAATATGCAGGGAATAATCTCAGTCTTTTGGTATCGGTTGAGTCCTGATTTGTGACCCAGTATGTGGTCTATTCTGGAAAAGGTTCCATGTGCACTTGAGAAGAATGAGTATTCTGTTGTTTTAGGGTGAAATGTTCTGTATATATCTATGAGATCCATGTGGTCCAATGTGTCCTTCAATGCTCTTGTTTCCTTATTGATTTTCTGCTTGGATGATCTGTCTATTACTGAGAGAGGCGTGTTAAGATCTCCTACTATTAATGTATTCATATCAATATGACTCTTTATCTTGATTAATAGTTTTCTTATGTAATTGGCTGCTCCCATATTGGGGGCATAGATATTTACAATTGTTAGATCATCTTGGTGGATCGTCCCTTTAAGAATTATGTAGTATCCTTCTGTATCTCTGACTACAGTCTTTAGTTTAAAATCTAATTTATCTGATATGAGAATTGCTACCTCGGCCTTCTTTTGAGACCCATTGGCATGAAAGATGCTTCTCCATCCCTTCACTTTCAGTCTGGGTGTATCCTTAGGTTCAAAGTGGGTCTCTTGTAGACAACATATGGATGGGTCCTGTCATTTTATCCAATCTGCAACCCTGTGTCATTTTATGGGCGCATTTAGGCCATTCACGTTGAGAGTGATTATTGAGAGATATGTTTTTATTGATATCGTGTTACCTTTGAAGTCTTTCTTTCCGTAGATTGTCCCTATATTTCAGTTCAGTGATATTCTTAGGATTTTTCTTCTTTTATAGAACCTCCTTTAATATTTCCTGCAGTGTCAGCTTGGTGGTCGCATACTCTTTTAAGCCTTGCTGGTCTTGGAAACTCTTTATCTCTCCATCCATTTTGAATGTCAGTCTTGCTGGATAAAGTATTCTTTGCTGCATGTTCTTCTCATTTAGTGCCCTGAATATATCTTGCCAGTCCTTTCTGGCTTGCCAGGTTGCTGTGGACAGGTCTGACATTATTCTGATGGACTTTCCTCTGTACGTAGGAGCTTCTTTGTCCTAGCTGCCTTCAAGACGACCTGTCTACAAATATAATTCTTCGTTCTTGCTATTAGGTGTCTTGAGGACTTTTGAGAAACTATAATCTTGGGAGGAGACCATTCCGCCTCTAGTACATGAACGCTGTTTCCATTCACGAGATTGGGAAAATTTTCATGGAGAACTTGTTCCACTATATCTTCTAGAATTCTTTCTTTCTCCTCCCCTTTAGGGATTCCAATAATTCTGACATTGTAACATTTCATGGCATCATTTATTTCCCTGATTCTGTTTTTGTGGCTTTTAAGCTGTTTGTTCCAGGCTTCCTCCTGATCCTTTCTATCTGTTTGTCCTCCAGATCACTAATTCTATCTTCTGTCTCAGTTACCCTAACTTTTAGAGAATTTAGATTAGATTGGAACTCATTGAGAGCATTGTGAACATCATCCTTGGTGGCTTTGAGTTCTGCACCAATCAATTCCTTTTGGTCATCCATGGCTTTCTCCAACCTAGCTATTGCCTGGATAATTGTTAGCCTGCATTCCTTTTCTGACATATTGTCTATGTCGGTAGCCATTAGTTCTGTTGCAGAAGGCCCATCCTCTGAATTTTTCTTCTTTTGGGCATTCCTCCTCCTAGTCATTTTGGTGAGAGATGGCTGAATAGATGTAGCTGGATGTATCGACCATGGTGCAGTCAAGGTGCACCCTGGAACACTTCTGAGCAATCAGGAGTCCTCACCCAAAAAAGAGGAAAAAGAAAAGAAGAAGAAAAAAGAGAGAGAGAGAGAGAGAGGAAAAAAAGGGAAGATAAAAGAGAAGGCTCAGCCCAAATGGGCCCCAAGGTAAGATTTATGAAGTACACAAACAAAAACAGACAAACAAAAAGACTGATAAAAGTATATGACAAGAGAAAAAAATATATATATATATAATAGCAAAAATAAAAAATAAAAAAAGGACCTCGTCAAAAAGAACCCCAAGTATAAGATTTATATACTATCAGGATAAACACAAATACACAGAACACTGGCGGAAGAAAAAGATGGGAGAGTGGTTATAAATTCTCTGTGTGGGTGAGGAAGGCTATTTTGATTCTTCCTGGATGTATCTTGATATCTTTGTTAAAGGACTCAACTTTCCTAAGATAAGGGGGGATTAAAAATTGGCTTACCTATAGGGGTAGCATTGATTGGGGAAAGGGGATTATCTTGAAGTTTAACTCTATATGAATATTAAAAATAAAAATACAAAAAAGAATAAACTAAACTAAACTAAACTAAAATTTTTAAAAAAATTAAAAAATAGAAAAGCAAAAGAAAAACATGGGTATATGTATCAAAAGTTCAGGTTAAAAGGTTATTATGGAATTTGATGTACTGGACATCTAACTGTGATGGTAAATAGGTTCAAAAAATTATCTTTATAGAGGGAGGAGTCAAGATGATGGAGAAGTAGCAGCTGAGACTACATCGGGTAGCAAGAGATCAGCTAGATAGCTTATCAAACCATTGCAAACACCTATAAATCCAATGGGAGATTGAAGAGAGGAAGAACAGCAATTCTGGAAACAGAAAATCGACCACTTTCTGGAAGGTAGGACCAGCGGAGAAGTGAATCGAAAGCGACGGGAGGATAGACCGCGGGGGAGGGGCCGGCTCCTGGCAAGCGGCGGAGCAACGAAGCACTAAATTGGGACTTTTAAAAGTCTGCTCCACTGAGGGACATCGCTCCAGAGGCTAAACCAGGGTGAAGCCCACACGGGGTCAGCGTGGCCCCAGGTCCCGCAGGGTCACAGAAGGATCGGGGGTGTCTCAGTGTTGCAGAGCTTGCAGGTATTAGAGCGGGGAAGCTGGCTACAGAGACAGAGCCAAGGAGTGAGCTCTCAGCTCAGGGTTACCTTGAACCGGTCGCAGGCTGGGTGAGCTCGGAGCGTGGCCAGAGGCAAGGGAGACGGGAGTGGCTGGGGCTTTTCTCTGAGGGTGCACTGAGGAGAGGTGCCCTGAACTCTCGGATCCTCCGGGCCAGAGATTGGGAGGTCTCCATTTTCATTCCCATCCTCCAGAACTCTACGGAAAGCATTCAGGGAACAAAAGCTCCCGAAAGCGAAACTGAGCAGATTACTTAGCCCGGCCCCTGGTAAGGGCGGTGCAACTCTGCCTGAGGCAAAGACACTTGAGAATCACTACAACAGGCCCCTCCCCCAGAAGATCAACAAGAAATCCAGCCAAGACCAAGTTTACTTAACAAGGAGAGTAGCGGAATTCCAGAGGAGGAGAAAGCAAGGCATGGAATTCACGGCTTTCTCCCCATGATTCTTTAGTCTTGCAGTTAATTTAATTTTTTATTTAATTTTATTTTTTTTCTTTTTTTCTTTTTCTGCAAGTTTTTTTAACTTTTACCCTTTTCTTTTTAAATATTTTTTAGCTATCTTATTCTTAAGTTATAATAAGATATAAAACTATTGTTTATCTTAACAATATCTTTCCAAAAAAATAATAATCTTTTTTGAACCTTCATTATTATAGTCCTATTTTATCCTTCATAGTATTTAACTTTATTTTTTGTATTCACATAGGGTTTTTTCTTCTAAAAAATTTGGGGTACAACTTCCACTAGTGGATCAAAACGTACCCTAAATCTAACTCCGGGCTTGTTCTAGTCTCCAGCCTGAACAGATTCTCTCCACTTTCTTTTTCTTTATTCTCCCAACCATCTTACTTTATCAACTCCTTTTTTTAGAAATTAAAAAAAATATATTTTGTTTTTCGTCTTTAAGGCATATTCTATCCCTTCATTGTGTTTACTCTTATATACGTTTTTCATTCTTTAAAATTTGGGGAGGTACTTTCTTCTAAGAGACCAAAATACCCCACAATTAATTGGGTGAGCCTGTTCTAGTCACCAGTCTAATATATATATATATTCTTTCTTTTTTATATTTTTTCTTTATTTGTTTTCTTTTTTAATTTTTTTTTCTGAACTTCTTTTTATCCCCTTTCTCCCCCTGCCCCTGATTTGGGGTCTCTTCTGATTTGGTTAAAGGGCATTTTCCTGGGGTCTTTGCCACCCTGTTAGTATTTTATTTGCTCCTTCATATACTCTTATCTGGAAAAATGACAAGGCGGAAAAACTCACCACAAAAAAAAGAACAAGAGGCAGTACCGAAGGTGGGGGACCTAATCAATACAGACATTGGTAATATGTCAGATATAGAGTTCAGAATAACGATTCTCAAGGTTCTAGCTGGGCTCGAAAAAGGCATGGAAGATATTAGAGAAACCCTCTCTGGAGATATAAAAGCCCTTTCTGGAGAAATAAAAGAACTAAAATCTAACCAAGTTGAAATAAAAAAAGCTATTAGTGAGGTGCAATCCAAAATGGAGGCTCTTACTGCTAGGATAAATGAGGCAGAAGAAAGAATTAGTGATATAGAAGGCCAAATGACAGAGAATAAAGAAGCTGAGCAAAAGAGGGACAAACAGCTACTGGACCATGCAAGGAGAATTTGAGAGATAAGTGACACCATAAGACGAAACAACATTAGAATAATTGGGATTCCAGAAGAAGAAGAAAGAGAGAGGGGAGCAGAAGGTGTATTGGAGAGAATTATTTTAGAGAATTTCCCTAATATGGCAAAGGGAACAAGCATCAAAATCCAGGAGGTGCAGAGAACCTCCCTCAAAATCAACAAGAATAGGTCAATTACAATTTACATTTGCACCCAAAACTATAAGATACCTAGGAATAAACCTAACCCAAGAGGCTAAAAATCGATACTCAGAAAACTATAAAGTACTCATGAAAGAAATTGAGGAAGACACAAAGAAATGGAAAAATGTTCCATGCTCCTGGATTGGAAGAACAAATATTGTGAAAATGTCTATGCTACCTAAAGCAATCTACACATTTAATGCAATCCCTATCAAAATCCCACCCATCTTTTGCAAAGAAATGGAACAAATAATCCTAAAATTTATATGGAACCGGAAAAGACCTTGAATAGCCAAAGGAATACTGAAAAAGAAAGCCAAAGTTGGTGGCATCACGATTCCGGACTTCAAGCTCTATTACAAAGCTGTCATCATCAAGACAGTATGGTACTGGCACAAAAACAGACACGTAGAGCAATGGAACAGAATAGAGAGCCCAGAAATGGACCCTCAACTCTATGGTCAACTAATCTTCGATAAAGCAGGAAAGAATGTCCAATGGAAAAAAGACAGCTTCTTCAATAAATGGTGTTGGGAAAATTGGACAGCCACTTGCAGAAAAATGAAATTGGACCATTTCCTTACACTACACACAAAAATAAACTCAAAATGGATGAAGGACCTCAATGTGAGATAGAAATCCATCAAAATCCTTGAGGAGAACAAAGGCAGCAACCTCTTTGACCTCAGCAAACAGCCACAGCAACATCTTCCTAGGAACATCGCCAAAGGCAATGGAAGCAAGGGCAAAAATGAACTATTGGGATTTCATCAAGATCAAAAGCTTTTGCACAGCAAAGGAAACAGTTAACAAAACCAAAAGACAACTGACAGAATGGGAGAAGATATTTGCAAATGACATATCAGATAAAGGGCTAGTGTCCAAAATCTATAAAGAA
>PISX010018871.1:0-39283 GCA_004024625.1 Mellivora capensis
TCCCCAAATGCATTGTCACCAATTGCAAAAAGACTTCCTTTGCAAAAGCCCCAGATGGTGACATATGAAGGTCATGCTTACTTACACAAGCAATCATAATGTGTGTCCCTCAAACTTTTGACCATGTTTGTCACTTAAATATAAGTACAGGAATTGGGCTCCTCTTCTCACTGATGTCCTTTCAGATCGCCATCATGTGGTCAAACTCCGTGTGGACTCCCACTGTCTTCTGCCACCTGGGACCTCCATCATTTGAATAGAGTTTTCACCACCTACAGGTACTGCTTCTGCTTGCCTGGCTGGCCTTAGCTGTCAGCCTTTGCTTTACACATTCTGGGGCTCTGATTTTTTTTTAATTAAAAAAAAGATTCATTTATTTATTTTAGAGAGAGAGCAGGAGCAAGCCAGCAGGGGGAGGGACAGAGGGAGAGGAAGCCAGAGAGAAGGGGACTCCGCAATGAGTGGTGCTCCTTTATTTTTTATTTTTTTTAAAGATTGTGTTTATTGGACAGAGAGAGAGAGAGAGAGAGAACGCACTAGAAACGGGGATGGGCAGAGGGAAAGGAGAAGCAGACTCTCCGCTGAGCAGGGAGCCTGACACAGGGCTGGATCCCAGGACTCTGGGATCATGACCTGAGCTAAAGGCAGACACTTAACCCACCAAGCCACCCAGGCGCCTTGCGGTGCTCCTTTATTAATCCTACTACCCCGGGCTCCATCTCAGGGCTGGAGATCATGACCTGAGCTGAAATCGAGAGTCTGACGCTTAACCTACTGAGCCACCCAGGCGCCCCTCTCAGATTCTGTTTTTAGCTGCATGTATGTTTATAATTGTTATAACTTCCCTACGATTGACCTTTTTTAGTTATAAAACAATTCCCTTTATTTGTAGTAGTATTTTTTTTTCTTTAAAGTCTTTTCTCCTGGGACGCCTGGGTGGCTGAGTCTGTTAAGCTTCTGCCTTTGGCTTGGGTCATGATCCCAGAGTTCTGGAATGGAACTGCATACCAGGCTCTCTGCTAAGCAGGGAGCCTGCTTCTCCCTCTACCTCTGCCAGCCGCTCTGTCTGCTCGTGCTCTCTCTGTCTTTCTCTCTCTGTCAAAGAAATAGATAAAATCTTTTTTTTTATATAAAGTCTTTTTCCGCTGATATTAGCATCGCCACCACAGCTCTTTAGGATTACTGTTTGCATGATGCAGGTTTTACATTCCTTTTCCTTTTAACCAATTTGTACCTTCAAATCTAAACTGTGTCTCTTGTAGACAGCATATGGCTGGATCTCTCTCTTTTTTATTCAGTCTCACAATCTCTGATGCTTGATCGGACTGTCCAGTCCACTCACATCTGATGTTATTATTGATATTGATGAATGTCTGCATTTTGCCTTTTGTTTTTTAATATGTCTTTTTTATTTCTTTTTATATAAAATAATTTTAAATAAAAAAAACTTGTTTATTTCTTCATTCCTGCTTTAATAATGCTGCTTAATTCCTGTTTCTGTATTCCTGCTTGGTTTTTCCTCAAGCAAACATTTTCTAGTGTTATTTAATTATTTTTAAAGTTATTTATTGATGCTCTCTCTTGGCCATACCATAGTGTTTTATCTTACCAGAACCTACCCCTGGTTTATATTCATTCCTGGGATATATTGAAATGTTACTTTTATGAAGTTCTATTCCTTCTTTCACCTTTTTGTGATATTATTGTTATACATATTTTCATACATGCTTGTTACAAACATTTGTTACAAACATTTCTTGTTATAATAACTTATATAAGCAATGTATGAATGTATGTCTACTAAAGAAGTTGAGAAAAGTGAGCAAGTATATATTTACAGTTATTAAACCATGTGGAGTTCTACTCATTTCTTCCTTTGGGTTTGAACTACCATCTTAGGTCATTTGCTTAGTCAAATACAATTCTGCTCCCACTGACCTCCTTTGTGCTGTTATTGTCAAATGCATTACATTTCTGATATTAGATGCCTAGCCAACCGATTACATGCATATTGACTTATAAAACGGCTTTTTACTTATTTTTAAAATTTAAAAATTTTTAAAAGATTTTATTTATTTAGTTGAGAGAGAGAGAGAGAGAGAGAGAGAGTTAGAGACAGCATGAGTGGGAAGAGGGAGAAGCAGGCTACACAGGACTGGATCCCAGGACTCCGGGATCATGACCTGGGCTGAACACAGATGCTTAACCCACTGAGCCACCCCTCAAACCGCTTTTTAAAACAGGGAAGAAAAAATAAGCGTTTATACTTTGTTTTATAAGTATATAATTACCTTTAACAGTGTTTTTTTTGTTTTGTTTTTTGTTTTTTAATGGGTATTTAAATTCACATCTAGGTTTGCTTCCTTTTGGCCTGAAGAAATTCCTTGCAAATAGGCTGCCAGCATTTGAATTCTCTCAGATTTTGTTTATCTGGGAGTTTTTATTTTGCTTTTGTTTTTGAAAGGTAGTTTTGCAGGATAGAAGATTTTTAGTTGACTTTTTGTGTTTTCTGTTCAGCAGTTTGAATATATCATCCCATATGATATATTCTGGACTCCTTGTCGATTTTTTTCCCTAATAAGACATGGGCTATAAATCTTAATGGGTTTACCTTGTAAGTGATGGTTTCTCTTATTGCTCTCAAGATGTTTTCTTTGATGTCAGCCCTCAGCATTTTTACTATGATGTGTCAGGGTACAGATCTCTTCCTATGGATAGTACTTGGAATTCTTTGACCTTCCTGCATGTGTAGATTAACATTTTCAGAAAATTTTAGTCATGATTTCTTTGAATATTTTTTCTACTCCCTTTTTTGGCCTCTCCTTTTGGTCATCTTATTACTTGTAGGTTGGTGCCTTTAAAGGTATCTCACACTTTTAGGACACTCTGTTCATTTTACTTCCTTCTTTTTTCTCTCTGTTCTCAGCACTGCGTAATCTGTTTTCAATGTTGTGTTTCCTTCTGCCAACTCCCATCTATAATTGAGCCCCTGTAGTAAACCTTTGGTTTGGTCAATGTCGTTTTAACTCCAAATTATCCATCGGGTTCTTTTTATAACTTGTATCTCTTTATGGATGGTCTCTGTTTCATGAGAAATGTTATCATGGCTTCTTTTGCTTCTCTAAGCATGATTTCCTTCATTCTCAGAACACACTCGTATTGGCTGATTTGAAGACTTTTTTGTTTCTGTTAAATCCAGCATAGTGGCCCTTTCACAGGGAGTTTCTATTGCTTGTCTTTGTTCCTATAACTGAGTCACATGTTCCTGCTTCTTTGAATATCCCCGTTGTTTTTGTTTTGTTTTGTTTTGTTTTGTTTTTAAGATACTGGGCAGTCAGGTAGTATTTTGTAGCACTCTGCATTCAGATCCCGTTTCTACCCCTCCTCCCTGGTGCTTGTCTTTGTTGTTATTTGCTTATTTACTTGTCTAGTGATGTGGCTATTTTAGTTAAGTCTGTTTACCCTGAAGTATGCAGCCTTCATTGTTACTTCCCAGTCAGTGGAGACTTGGGTGTATGTACACACACTCACTCTGCAATGACAGGCATTTTCGCAGGGCTCTCTTCATCTCCTCCTCTGATCTCTCTGCAAAGCTGTCTACCTCATTAGTTGTGACGCTCACCTGTTGGGCTCCACTAATTGCCCGTTTATTTTTTAATTGTTTTCAACAATGCCCTGGTTGCATAAATTGTGCCACACTCTGATCTGATTCAATTCAGGTGGGAATATTCTTTAGCCGCCTCTTTGAGTTTTATTCAGACCCCGAGAGGCCTCTTCTTAGCTGCCTCTATCCCCGGTTCTCTCTGGTGAAATCCTTGGCCTATGGTTTTGTTCCTTGTTCTTCATTTGGAGGAGCCATTGTTTTTGAGAGCTCTCTTAGACCTGAATTTTCCCACACTCTGTTTCAAATAAACAGAGAGCTTTGGGGGAAAGTTTAGGAGCTCTTTTCCTTCTGGGCTGCTTCTCCTCCTTGGGAAAGGTTTTGGAGCCACTGTTCTGGCCTCTGGGTGGGGCAGTAGCCTCTGGTCTTTTAGGCTTACTGCTTGTATCTGGGACCTCTGTCCTGTGGTCAGACTGGGGCAAGGGCTACCAGGACTGCACTATTCGTGCTGTGGCTGGTGTAACTCCTCAGTCCTCTGAGTGGGGCCTGTTTGGAGAAAAAAAGCTCCTCACCTCTTGGCCTCACTCATTAAGAATTTTACCCTCTTCAGTTTGGAATTGGAGGATGACAAATACCGGTGGCCTGCCCTTCCTGGTGAGCTATGGGTAACTAATAACTGGGAGCTGAGGGGAGAGGGAGATACCTGCCTGGAAGGGTCTAACATCAAACTGAACTGGAGAGGTAGGAGGGAAGGAGCAGAGCATGGTTCCAATGCCAGACTCTCGCTGTTCTTACTTAGATTATTAGATTTTTTTTTTGAGTACATGTTTCCTTATTTGCCGTATGTTCTTAGGACAATTTCCAGAGACATTTAATAGTTATTTTAAAAAATAGTTTTTACCAATTTTGCTTGTTTCTCTGGGGAGTGGGTCTGTGAAGATTCTTAAGCTATCATCTTCTAGGGGGGACTCTGTTACCTCTTCCCTTTGATCATGGTTTCTTTTATCATACAGATAGTCCAGCCTGCATATTTTTACATATTCTACATTTTGTATTATTTGAAGAAGGCCTTTCCTACCCAATATTCTAAAAACAAACGGAATGTTTCTTCTAATGCCTTTAAGGTTTGTTTTTTTTTTTTCATGGTATGCACATTTAATCAATTGGGATGTTTTTGTATGTGTGTGACTGCTTTGTTACAAGGGTGTTTGTATCTCTATCTATTTTCTGTAGAGAGTGAGGATGCGGAGGGGCAGGGAGAGAGCCAGGGAGAGAGAATTTTAAGCAGGCTCCACACCCAGTGTGGAACCAACTGATAGAAATAGAAACAACATTTGTATTTTTCTAAATGGACAGCCACTAATGTCTCAGGTCTCAATTGCAACCTGTCTCCGTGGACTTGAAATGGCAACCTTATTGTGAATTCAATTCTCATACATGCATGGAAGATGTGGTTACATTGACCTGTTGGTCTATTTCTGCATCAGTATCCCACTGGTTTTTCTTTTAGAGGTTTTTTTTTTAAGATTTAATTTATTTATTTAACAGAGAGAGAGAAAGAGAGAGAGAGAGATTACAAGTAGGCAGAGCAGCAGGCAGAGAGGGGAGGAAGCAGGTTCCCTGCCGAGCAGAGAGCCCGATGCGGGGCTCAATCCCAGCACCCTGAGATCATGACCTGAGCCGAAGGCGAGGCTTAACCCACTGAGCCACCCAGGCGCCCCAATATCCCACTGTTTTAATGACTGTGCCATCCATTTTCTAAATTGAGATTTATTCTTTTCAGGTTTGGGCATCAGGGGTATGCTAAACTAGAAAAATAATTTAGGTGGCCTTCACAATTTTTAGTGCAGTGAGACAATTTATAAAATGCGGTATTTAGGGACGCCTGGGTGGCTCAGTTGGTTAAGCAGCTGCCTTCGGCTCAGGTCATGATCCCAGCGTCCTGGGATCGAGTCCCACATCGGGCTCCTTGCTCGGCGGGGAGCCTGCTTCTCTCCCCTCTGCCTCCACTCTCTCTCTCTCTCTATCTCTCTCTCTCTGACAAATAAATAAAATCTTTAAAAAATGCGGTAATTATCTAATAATCAGCTGTACTATAATTAGCTGCGGTATTATCTATTATAGTTTCTTTTTAGGAATCTTTTTTCTTTACTAATAACAGTCTATTGATTATTGCTGTATTCAGGTTTCTTTTCCTTGGCCAATTGCAAGAATTTACTGGTATCAATTTGTACAAACGTCCTTAAATTTTTTTAAATAACTGCAAAATCTCCCTTCTAATTCCTGATAGTGTTCAATTCTATCTCTGCTCTTATTTTTTGTCACATTTGCCAGATATGTTTCTATTTCATTGTCTTTTCAAGGAACCAGATATTGGTTGAATAGATTGCTATTTTATTTTTATTAATTTCCGTTTTATGTTTACTAATGCTCTCCTCTTTGTAGTTATTTTGTTGGTGTTCTTTGAGCTTCCTAATTCAAACAACTTTTTCATGTATACTCCTTTGCAGGTAAATGTGTTTAAGGCTGTAAAGTTTACTCTGAGTACTCTTGGTATTAATGCACAGGATTTGTTGGTTTTGTTTTACTATGTTTTATGTACTTCTGTATTTTAAAAAAATTGAGTATAATTGACACACGATATTACATTAGTTTCAGCTGTACGACCTAGTGATTCAGCAAGTTTAAACCTCGTGCTGTGCTCGCCACATGTGTAGCTCCCATCTGTCACCACACAACGCTATTGCAATATCATTGGCAAGATTCCCTATGCGGTATCTTTTTATTCCCGGGACTTACGCATTCCATAACTGGAAGCCTGTGTTGTAGTTTTAGTGTGTAATTGCTGCTTTGGATTTCTATTCACCTGAGAATTTTCTTGGAAAGGCGTTTGCATCTGCTCAGGCAGATAGCCCTTCTTCTTCCAATTAAATCTATCTTTTGTTGTTGGTTTTTTATTGTATTGTAATGTATGGAATGCCTGCTGTTTGACATTCATTAAGATTTCTTTTATGATCTAATACACATTTCATTTGTATTTTCGTCTCTATTTGAATAAGAAGCATATTAATTTTCTTATTCAAATTTTCTGCGTTTAAATTTTGTTTCTACCTGATCTGTCACTTTCTGAGATATCTGTTAAAGGTTGCACTATGATGGAAGATGGAATTCATCTCTCAGCTGAGTAAATTTTATATGCAGATGCATATCAATTGATTGATTTTTATCTAGCCTCAGTTGCAAGTATTTGTTGGCTTTGGGAAATGGGAGAAATGTATTCAGTGGTAGTCTGAGAGAGGTAATTTTCTAAATTTAGTTCTTTTTATGATTCTAGTCCTGGCAGCTTATATTGAATATAATATGATACACATATGCCTATGCAAACATACTAGCAGATTGCTACCCCGATAAGTAGGGCTGGGGGATGACCTTTGCTTCCTCTTTTATAAAACCACTCTGTTTGAGTTCTTTTAAGAAAATGCATGTTTATAAGAATAATATAATAATATATGATACTAGTGTATTATAATGTGATAATAATACTATTTAAGAAGTAATGAGAAAGAGAAGCAATTCCCGAATGATGTGAGGAGCTCCACAGATGATTTTCCAGAGGGGAAAAAAAATCAAACTGGTGGGCATTATAAAACAATCATTTAAAATGTCTAGCAATTGTTCAAAGTGTATATAGCAAATGGAGAAACATTAATTCATGCAAATGTCCTAACTCTCGGTAAGAACAGTGAGAGACTGTGGCCTTTGAGCCACACATTTTCTCTTCACCTCCTCCCCCGGCTCAGTATGATGGAAGCTCTGCCCTGGGTAGTTAGAGCTAAGAAGGTGGAACTCCTTCTCCTGCCTGTCCCCCTCCCACACCCCCCACTCCGGAGCTACTATTTCTCTATTGGGAGAGGCAGGCTGCCAGAATTTCTTCTCCTCATTCTCAGCACTACGTTTCAGAAATTCTGTTCCAGGCAAGCGCAGGTGAGAGATCTGCTGCTCCCTTACCCAACCTGGCCCTGATTCATAGGACAAAGATAGACTCCAGGTGTGACAGGCTGAGACTATGGGGCCCTAATCACCCTTGCCCCAGCTCGCTTATGAGTTAGAATTTCCACACCGGGAAAGTAAAGCTGACATGACCGAGAGCTACTAGACTGGCCTAGAGTATTGTTTGTAGAGCAGGGGTATCACTCTGAGGGAAGAGAGCCACTGTCCCCAGTACTAGTTCTGGAGCAGCAGGAGTGCTGCCCAAGAGGAAAGGCAGGCTATAACTACCGAGACCCCTGTAGCTCTCTCTAAGGGAGACTGCCTTGAAGGGGACTGACTTTATTTGGAAAAGCATGGGAAAGTACAGGCCTAAGGGTACCGTTGATCAGAATGGAGATCTCGGTAGTGAGCATTTAAGAGGCGGCTGGTAGCTCTGTGAATGTCACAAGCCAAACAAACAATAGGGCATTTGGAAGTTTGACAGAGAGAAGGAGGGAAAGAGATACCTAAGAAGAGTCTTCCTAGAATTGGAGCACCCATCGAGGAGTGACCTGAAAGATTACCCCTGCAAAGAGTTCCAAAGTTAATAGGAACGGACTGCGGATCCGTTTATTGCCCAGGGAGGGTATTGTCAATAAAAGGAAAGCAATCAGCTGGAAATTAATGGAGGCTAAGAGCTGGAATTGAGACCTGTAGAGGCAGTCTATCCATAAGCTTAATGAAACTATCAGGAAAAGAAACTGTGAAAAACCTCCTGGCCCAAACAACAGTTACCCATGAGGGAGAAGGGGAGTCAGGGAGACTGTGGGCATGCATGCCCAAGGTTGTGCCCTTTCAGTGGTGACATCAGAAGCTGCACATTACAGGGAAATAGACTTCACTGATCTGGCCCAGCCATATCACTATACAAACAAATGGGCAAACAAGAAGTCCAGGGAGAACAACACCAGAGCTGCTACAGTATAGTACCTAAATCCCCCAGTTTTCAACAAAAATCGTTAAGACCTAAAAAGAAATAGGGAGTGTGACCTATGCACTGGGTAAAAGTAAAATCAGGCAACAAAAACTGCTTGTGGGAGGTCCCAGGATTGGATCTAGCGGAAAGAGACCTCAAAGCACATATAATAAATATGGTCAAATAACTAAGGGAAACTATGCTTAAAGGAATAAAGGAAGGCGTGATGACACTATCTCCAAATAGAGACTATCCAGAAAGATAAATTGTAAAATGAAACCGAATGGGGAACTTCTGGATTTGAAAAATATAGTGGCTGAAATGGAAAATTCACCAGAGGGCCTCCAGAGTAAATTTTTTTTGGCAGGAGCAAGAAAGTGAACTTGAAGAGAGATTGGTAGAGATCAGGCAATCCTAAAATCGGAAAAAAAACAAGTCGAAAGAAAAATTAAGAGAGCCTTAGAGAAATGTGCATTCAATATTACGTGTCCATCAAACATATGAACATATATGTAATGGGGTGTACTAAAAGGGAGTAGACCAGTAAAGGAACATAAAAAATATTCAAAGAATGTGTGGCTGAAATTGTCTAAATTTGGTGAAAACTAATATGGGCATCTAAGAAGCTAAATGTGTTCTAAGTAGGAAAAAAAATCCAAAGGGATTCATACCCAGATTATGTACCACATCAGAGTAAAGTTTTTGAAAACCAAACACAAACTCTTGAAAGCGGCAAGACAAAAATGACTCATACAAAGGACCTGCAATAAGATTAGCCAATTCACAGAATGGTCTTCATCAGAAATAGTGGCAGACAGAGGCGCTGCGGTAATATATTCAATGTGCCGAAAGGAAAAAAAGAAATCTTGAGCGAAAAACATGGATATATAGATATATCCACGTACACACACACACAGAGACATTTATTAAGAGCAAGAGCTACCCTGATATGAGGAATTTGAGAGGCAGGACAGGGGGTCGTGGGTGGAAGAGAGGGCAAAATGATACAAGACGGGACCAGGGTGGGGAGAGACAAACCATAAGAGACTCTCAATCTCGGGAAACAAACTGAGGGTTGCTGGAGGGGAGGGAAGGGACAGGGTGGCTGGGTTATGGACATTGGGGAGGGTATGTGCTATGGTGAGTGCTGTGACTTGTGTAAGACTGATGATTCACAGACCTGTACCCCTGAAACAAATAACACATTATATGTTAATAGAGAGAGAGAGAGCGCGAGTGCTACCTTTCACGAATGTAGCTTAAATATATTCCAGATAAATAAAAATTGAGAGAATTTGTTGCTAGCAGGGCCACCTTACAAAAAATACTAAAGAAAGTTCTTTGGGTAGAAGGTAAATGACACTAGAGAGTAACTTGAATTTGCTTGAAGAAAAGTGTCAGTAAAGGTAATTATTGTAGGCATTAATAAATGAGTACAAATTAAATATGTCTTCCTGCTCTAAAAAGACTTTTAAAAGAATTGCATGAAAGAACCTATGTGTAATTTTATTTATAGGCCAATAGTATAAAGATCTGTAATGTAATTGACAATGAAAACATGAAGGATGTGGGTGGAAGCAAAGCTATATGGCAGTAAGGTAATAACACCAGATGTTAACTTGAATCCACAGGAGCAAGCCAAGAGAACCAGAAATGGGAAATAAAACAAACTCTATAAAATAAAGACTTAGACTCCTTCTCTCAGCTTTTAAAGAATCTATTTAAGTTTATTGAAATATTTGACACATAACATAATGTAAGTTTATGGTGGACAACATGTTGATTTTATGCATTTATTTATAGCCATGTGATTGCCGTTGTAGTATTAGCTAATACCTCTATCATGGCACATAATCTCTCAGCTTTTTTTAAAGTCATAAAGGTATATGAGAAATGATTATACATGGGCAGAAAGGCACTCCCAGTGACTGTTCCCTCCAGCTCAGTAGAGTAAGTAGGCGCAAACACCGACCTCTCAAGTTTCTCCCTGTTAAGGGCTGGATGGTGTATCTAACATCCTAACTTTCCTGGCTGTAGCCTTAAGGTCAAGTCTTCCAATTAGCCTGCCTTAAAATTCAGCAAGGTTGTAGGATACAAAATCAATAAACAAAAATCAGTTATGTTCCTGTACACTAACAATGAACTATCAGAGCAAAGAAATTATCACCAAAGGCAGTAAAGTCATTAGGAATAAATGTAACCAAGGAGGAGTAAGAGCCCTATGCTGAAAAGTATAAAACATAGATGAAAAACTTGAAGACACAAATGAATGGAAAGAATGTCTTTGTTTAGCGTGGCCCTGGTGAACTTGTGAATGCTGATAAAGATTCCCAGCCCCCACTCTTAACCTATGAAATAGGATGTTTGCTGATGGGCCCAGAAAACTGTTTTTAGAGGCTCCACAGGAGTCCTACCTAAGGCAGCTAGTCCAAGGGCTTTCATTTGAGTACTGGACCTTTTTCTCATTTTTGCCAGTCTATATCTTCTCTCTGGCTTATATTCTGGCGGTTATAACACTTGATTATATTTGTTTACTACTTTGTGTTTCCAGTATTATTATGATAAGCTTCTTGCTTGGAGACTAGTAGGAACCCGAACATTCTCACATGGGCTCTGCCTTTCCTTTGGTCTTTCTATTTGAATATTTTCTCTTCTTCCTATCTTGTTTCTGCTTACACATTGGGCGGGATTGATCTGGCTGTATTTTGTTCCCAGCCTGACCAACTGTATATTTTCTTTCTCCTTACAGGATTTCCCATTTCTAAACCTCAGCTGATCTGCTTGCAAGAAAGTGGGGAAATGCCGTGGGTCCCAGATTTAAGGGAAATTCAGGATGAAGAAGACCAAAGCACTTGACTGAGTGAGTGAAGAAATTATGAAACAGTACATTTTCCAGGGTGGTTTTTTGGTTTTTTTTTTTGTTTTGTTTTGTTTTTTTTTGGGTGCAGATCCCTTTTTATTAACACTGGTACTTATCTGGGGGACTCCTTTTGGTTTTGTTGTTGTTTTATGAAACCTGAAGTGTTTCTTCAGTTTTGGAAATATTTCTTATATCGTAAATGTCTCATCTCCATTTTCCCTGTCCTGTTCTTCGGAACCACCTTCAAATTTCTTGCCTTTTATATTTCTCATTTTATTTTCTTCAGTTGTACATTGTGAGACTCTTCGGTTCCACATCATGATCTTCAGCTACTTCCTGACTGCTATCCATTCCATCTACTGACGTTTCTTTTTCTGCAGAGAAAAAAAACAAAAAAACAAACAAAAAAAAAAGGAGGCTGGATGACAGAATGAGAAGAACAAAGGCTATGTGGAGAACAGAAACTGATGTGTCCAGTGCTATCACCCAGGCTTGGAATGTCAAGGAAAGGCAGAGGAAGGTGGCAGGTGCTGTGTCAAGAAATGGTTTAAAGCTTTAGGGAATATGGTTGTTTCAACTGCGTCTTAGCAGTGAGTCGGATTTCCGCAGACAAAGGTGGGAGAGGAAGAGCATGACACATGGCAGTAGCAGCATAAGCTGTGGTCCTGTGACAAAACAGTGAGGCATGTGGGCATGAGATGGCGGAGCCAATAGGGTATCTACAGTGTTGACTAGATCTATGACTGGGAGAACTATTCCAGGCCATTCATAGATCAGCCTGAGTAGGCATATGGAGGCCGATGCTTCAAAGATGCTGCCAAACTGAAGGAATTTCTGGGAACGTATTACCAAAAATCTCCATTCACCTTCCATTCTCTCTCTTTTTCTAGGCCTTTTTGTGTTTGGGCTTACTTCCTTGTGAGGTAGGACATGCCAGCACACTCTGGGATGGAAGTGAGTGTTATGTCAATATGACAAACAACTCAGTATTTTTTTTTAATTGAGAGACTTACTTTTTTAGAATAGTTTTAAGTTGACAGAAATATTGAGTAGATAGCATAGAGGATTCTCATGTTATAGCCCCCACATCACAGTTTTCCCCGTTATTAAGATACTGCATTCGTGTGATACATTTGTTATCATTAATAAACTACTACTAACACATTATTATTAACTAAGTCCATAGTTTACATTGACATTCAGTCTTTGTGTTGTACATTCAATGGGCTTTGAAAACACATAAAGTCATGTATCCACCATCACAGTATCAAACAGAATAGTTTCATTATCCTAAAACTCCTCTGTGCTTCACCTATTCATCCCTTGGCTACCAACTCCCACTACAGTGGACCACGGCTAGCCACTGATAGTTTCGCCTTTTCCAGAATATCATATGGGTGGAACCAGGCAGTTGTAGCCTTTTCAACTGGCTTCTTTTGTTTACCAAAATGCATTAATGGTTCCTTCATGTCTTTTCATGTCCTGATAGCTCATGACTTTTTAATCCCTGAATAATAGTCTATTGCATGGAATAGCACACTTCGCTTATCCATTCATCTATAGAATGGCATCTTAAGTGCTTACTAGTTTTGACAGTTAGAAAGCTGCACATTTGTGTGTAGATTTTTGTGTTGACATAAGTTTTCTTTTTTATTAATGCTTTATTGAGGTTATGATTGACATACAAAAAGCTGTAGATATTTAACATATACAACTTGAATTGTTTGGAGGTAAGTACACACCTCTGAAACTATTATTACAGTCAGCGCCATAAACTTATCCATCGCCTTCAAAAATTTCCTCCTGCCGCTGGAACCCAGGTTTGACTACAAAGGTTGAATTCTTTTTTTTTTTCTACTTTTAAATGTTTTATTTAAATTCCAGTTGGTTAACATACAGTGCAATATGGATTCAGGAGTGAAATTCAGTAATTCATCACTTATATACAATACCCAGTGCTCATCAGAAGAAGTGCCCTCCTTAATCCCCATCATCTATTTAACCCATCCCCCCACCTTCCTTCATCAACCCACAGTTTCTTCTCAATCATTAAATGTCTCTTATGGTTTGTTTCCCCCCCCCACCTCCTGTTTCCCCCCTTCCCATTTGTTCATCTGTCTTGATTCTTAAATTCCACGAGTGAGTGAAATCACGTGGTATTTTTCTTTCTGTGACTGCCTTATTTTGCTGAGCATAATACACTCTGGCTCCATCCACATCATTGCAAATGGCAAGATTTCATTCTGATACAAGTTTTCAATCAGTTTGGCGTATACCTAGGAATGTGATTTCTGTATGATAAAACTATGTAAGGAACTACCAAAATGTCTTCCCAAGTGGCTGTGCCATTTTGCATGTCCTCCAGCAATGATTGAGAGTTCCTGTTTTCTGGCATCCCTAGCAGCATTTTGTATATCAGGTTTTTTTGTTTGTTTATTTGTTTTTTACTTTTAGCCACTCTAGTAGATGTATAGGGGTATGTCATTGTTGTTTTAACTTTCAGTCCCCTCATGACATATATGATGTTGCATATTCATATTTTTGTTTGCCTTTCCTTTACCTTCTTTGGTGAGGTATATTTTTAGATTGTTTCCCCATTTTAAAATTACATTATTTGTTTTCTTAATGTTTGGATTTCGAAGGCCTTTGTGTATTTGGAAATAAGTCCTTTGTCAGATATGTTTTGTAAATATTTTTTACCACTCTGTATCTTGTCTTTACCTTGTCTTAACAGGGTCCTTCACGAAACAGAAGTTTTTAATTTTACTAAAGTCCAACTTCTCAAATATTTATTTTGTCGTGTTATATGAAGTATCATCACAAAACCCAGGGTTATCTAGATTTTCTCCTGCACTATCTTTTATAAGTTTTCTAGTTTGGGTTTTACATTTCGGTCTGTGATCCGTATTGGTTTAACTTGTGTGAAAGATACAAGATCTGTGTCTAGATCCATTTTTGGAGGGGGGCATATGGACATCCAATTCCTATAGCGCCTTTTGTTGAAGACTATTCTTTTTCCACTGAATTGTCTTTGCTTCTTTGTTGACAGTTACTTGACTTTACATGGATGGGTCTATTTCTGGGCTCTCTTGGATTCCGTTGATCTGTTTGTCTCTTCTTTTGCTGAAACTACAGTCTTGATTAGTGTAGCTTTATAGTGAATCCTGAAGTCAGGTAATAGTTTGTATATTATCCTAAACTTTTTTACTGTTAAGTTGGTTATTCTGGATCATTTGCCTTTCCTTATAAACTTTATTTTTCTAAAAGATTTATTCATTTGTGACAGAGAGAGAGAAAGAGAGCGTGCACGCACTGGGGGAGGAGCAGAATGAGAGGGAGAGAAAGAATCTCAAGCAAGCTCCCGACTGAGTGTGGAGTCCAGTGTGGGGCTCACTTTCATGACCCTGAGATCATGACCTGAGCCGAAATCAGGAGTCCGGATGCTTAACTGACTGAGCCACCCAGGTATCCCTCCCTGTAAACTTTGGAATCAAATTCTCACTATCCTTAAAATAATTTGCTATGATTTTTAAAAAAGATTTTATTTATTTATTTGACAGAGATCACAAGTAGGCAGAGAGGCAGGCAGAGAGAGAGGGGGAAGCAGGCTCCCTGCTGAGCAGAGAGCCCGATGCGGGGCTCGATCCTAGGACCCTGAGATCATGACCCGAGCCGAAGGCAGAGGCTTTAACCCACTGAGACACCCAGGTGCTCCAATTTGCTATGATTTTGATTGGGATTGCATTAAATCTATAGATCAAGCTGGGAAGAATTGATATTGTAACAATATTGAGTCTTCCAATGCATGAACATGAAAGATCTCTCAATAATGATTTCTTTAGATATTTATTTTTCTTTGTCAGACCTTTGTAGTTTTCCCTAAATATCCTGTACATATTGTATTAGATAAGTATTTCTTTGGGGGGGGGTGTACTGCTAATTTAAATGGCATTGTGTTTTTAATTCCAATTCCAATTGTTCATTGCTGGTATATAAGAAAAAAATTGACTTTTGTATATTATCCTAATATTCTACAACACTGCTCTAGTTGCCTTAGTTCTAGGAGTTTGTTTATTTTTCCGTCAATTTTTTGGAATTTTCTTTCTTTACTGAAGAAGGGTCGACACCCAGTGTTGCATTAGATTCAGGTGTTCAACATAGTGATCGACAACTCTATATGTTATTCTATGCTTACCACAAGTGATAACACTATATCACTGAACATATTCCTTATGCTGTACCTTTCCTCCCTGTGACTTATTCACTCTATAACTGGATGCCTGTACCCTCCGATCCCCGGTACCCATTTTGTGCACCCTCCCTCTCTCACCACACAGCAGCCATCCGTTTTTAATCTGTATTTATGGGTATGTTTCTGCTTTGTTTGTTTCTTTGTTCATTTGTTTTGTTTTTTAGATTCCACATGTTAGTGAAATAATATCATATTTGTCTTCTCTGTCTGACTTATTTCACTTAGCATAATACCCTCTAAGTCTAACCATGTGGTCACAAATGGCAAGATCTGATTCTTTTTATGGCTTAGTAATGTTCCATCCCGTGTATATTTATATCTATCTACCTATCTACACCACATCTTCTTTATCCATTTATCAATCCGTGGACATTGCTTGATATGGAAGATTGTTTGATATAGAAGGTTGCTTCCATATATTAGCTATTATAAATGATGCTGCACTAAATATATGGATGCTTATATCTTTCTGATTCAGTATTTTCATTTTCGTTGGATAAATACCCAGTAGTAGAATTATTGGATCATATGGTCTCCCTCCATTCCTCCCTCCCTCCCTTCCTCCCTCCCTCCCTTCCTTCCTTCCTTCCTTCCTTCCTTCCTTCCTGTATAGTCAACATACAATGTTACATTAGTTTCAGGTGTACAACATAGTGATTCAACAAGTTTATGCATTATTCTGTGCTCACAACAAGCGTACTTGTCATCTGTTACCATAAAAGGATACTACAGTATCATTGACTACATTCCTTATGCTGCACCTCTTATTCCCAGGACTTACTCATTCTATAACTTGAAGTCTGTCTGCCAGAACCCTTTACAAAATTTAGCCCATTTCTGCACCTCCTTCCCCCCTGGCTCTATTTTAAATGTTTTGTGGAAACTTCCTACTGTCTTTCACGGTGGCGGCACCAATTAACGTTCCCACCAGCAGTGCATGGGGGTTCCTTTTTCTCCACATCCTCGCCAGCACTTGTTATCTCTTGTCTTTTGATTCTAGCCATTCTGATGGGTTTAAGGTGATATCTCATTGTGGTTTTGATTTGCATTTTCCTAATGATTAGTGATATTGAGCATCTTTTCATGTGTCTGTTGGCCATCTGTATGTCTTCTTTGGAAAAATGTTTATTCTGGTCCTCTGCCCATTTTTTAATTGGATTGTTTGTTTTTTTTGGTGTTGAGTTGTAGAAATCCTTTATATATTTGGATATTAACCCCTTATTGCATACATCCTTTGCAAATATCTTCTCCCATTCAGTAGGTTGCCCTTTCCTGTTGTTGATGGGGTTTGTTGTTGTGTAAAAACTCTTAATTTCGATAGAGCACCAATAGTTTATTCTTGCTTTTTTTCCCCCTGCCCGAGGGGGCATATTAAAAAATGTTGCTAAGGCTGATGTCAAAGAGATTACTGCCTATGTTTTCTTCTAGGAGCTTTATGGTTTTACTTCTCACATTTAGCTCATTAATCCATTTTGACTTTATTTTTGTGGACAGTGTAAGGAAGTGCTCCAGTTTCATTCTTCTCCATGTAGCTGTTTTGTTCTCCTAACACCATTTATTAAAGAAACTATATTTTCCCCCATTGTCTATCCGTGCCTCCTTTGTCATAGATTGGCCATATAAGTGTGGGTTTATTTCTGAGCTCTCCGTTCCGTTCTCTTGATCTGTATGTCTCTTTTTGTGCGAGTACCATGCTGTTTTGACTACTATGGCTTTGTACTATATCTTTGAAATCTAGGGTTGTGATAACTCCAGCAGCTTTGTTCTTCTTTCTCAAGATGGCCTTTGCTATTTGGGGTCCTTTGTGGTCCTTTGTGTTGTCATCAGTTTCTTTCGTCAGTGTTTTATGGTTTTCAGGGTAGTGGTCTTTCACATCCTTGGCTGAGTTTATGCCCAGGTGTTTTATTTTTGGTTCAGTTGTAAATGGGATTGTTTGCTTCAATACTCTTCCTGCTACTTCATTATTAGTATCTAGAAATGCAACAGATTTCGGTGTATGAATTTTGTATCCTGCACCTTTGCTGAATTCATCTGTTACTTCTAAGAGTTTTTTTGGTGATGTCTTTAGAGTTTGCTTAGTATCATGTTGTCTGTAAACAGTGTCAGGTTTCTTCTTCATTACCAATTTGGTTGCCTTTTATTTCTCTGTGTTGTCTGATTGCTGTGGCTAGGACTTCCAGTATGATGTTGAATGAAAGTGGTGAGAGTGGACATCCTTGTCTTGTTCCTGATCTTAGAGGAAAATCTATCAGTTTTTCATAATTGAGTATGATGTTAGCTGTGGGTTTGTCATTTATAGCCTTTATCGTGGTGAAATGTGTTCATTATAAACATGTTTTGTTGAGGGTTTTTATCATAAACAGATTTTGAATTTTATCAAATGCTTTTTCGGCATCTGTTGAGAAGCTCATATGATTTCAAGCATTCATTTTGTTTATGTGGTGTATCATAATGATTTTGTGAATATGGAGCCACCCTCACATCCCTGGAATAAATCCCACCTGATTATGGTGAGTTATCCTTTCAATGTCTTGTTGAGAGCAGTTTGTTAATGTACGCTTGAGGAATTTCCATCTGTGTTCATCAAGGAGATTGGCCTGTAGTTTTGTTGTTGTTGACCTTTTTTTTGTAGTCTCTTTGTCCAGTTTAGTATGAGAGTGGTGCTGGCCTTGTAGATGTATTTGAAAGCTGTCCTTCCTCTTCTATTTTTTGGAAGAGTGTGAGCAAAATAGATTTCAACTCTTCTTTAACTGTTTGGTAGAATTTACCTGTGAATCTGTCTGGTCCTGGAATCTCAGTTGTTGAGAGGTTTTTCCTTTAATGGGTTTTTGTTTTTTTTGAGAGTTTTTTTTTTTTATTACCAGTTCAACTTCTTTACTAGTAATTGATCTGTACAGATTTTCTATTTCTTCTTCATTCAGTTTGGGAAGATGATATGTTTCTAGGAATTTATCCATTTGTTTTAGGCTGTCCAATTTGTTGGCATGTAAATTTTCATAGTTGTCTGTTAAAAATCCCTTGTATTTCTGTGCTACATCAGTTGTTACCTCTCCTCTTTCATTTTTTAAAAATTTTATTTAAATTCAAGTTAGTTGCCATATAGGGTAGTATTGGTTTCAGGAGCAGAATTAAGTGATTCATCACTTACATATATACCCAGTGTTCATTCCAGCAAGTGTCCTCTTTAATACCCATCACCCATGTAGCCCATCCTCCTACCTACCTCTCCTCCAGCAACCCTTACTTTGTTCTCTTAACTATAGAGTGTCTTATGGTTTGTCTCCATCTCCACTTTTATTTATTTTTACTTTTCCTTTCCTTTGCATATGTTCATCTATTTTGTTTCTTACTTTCCACACATGGGTCAAATCATATGATATTTGTCTTTCTCTGACAGACTCATTTTGCTTAGCATACTAACCTCTAATTCCATCCACAGCTTTGCAAATGGCAAGATTTCTTTCTTTTTAATGGCTGAGTAATATTTGATTACACACACACACAGACACACACACACACACACACACACACACCACACACTCACACCACTTCTTCTTTATCCATTCATCAGGTGATGAACACTTGGGCTCTTTCCATAATTTGGCTATTGTTGATAGTGCTGCTATAAACATTGGGGTGCATGGGCCCCTTTGATTCAGCACTTTCATATCCCTTTGGTATATACCTTGTAGTGCAATTACTGGGTCATAGGGTAGTTCTCTTTTTAACTTTCTGAGGGAACTCCATGCTGTTTTCCAGAGTGGTTGTACCAGTTTGCATTCCCACCCACAGTACAAGAGGCTTCCCCTTTCTCCACATCCTGGCCAACATCTGTTGTTTCCTGAGTTGTTAATTTTAGCCAGTCTGACTGGTGTGAGGTAGTATCTCATTGTGCTTTTGAGTTGTATTTCCCTGATGATGAGTGATGTTCAGCATCTTTTCATGTGTCGGTTAGGCATTTGTATGCGTTCTTTGGAGAAATGTCTGTTCATGTCTTCTGCCCATTTCTTAATTGGATTATTTTTTTCTTGGGTGTTGAGGTTAAGTTCTTTTTAAATTCTGGATACTAGCCTTTTATCTGACATATCACTTGAAAATATCTTCTCCCATCCCATCAGTTGCCTTTTAGTTTTGTTGATTATTTCCTTTGCTGTGCAGAAGCTTTTTGTCCTGATGAGGTCCCATTAGCTCATTTTTGCTTTTGTTTCCCTTGCCTCCAGAGACGTGTCTGGTAAGAAGTTACTGCAGCTGAGGTCCAGGAGGTTGCTGCCTGTGCTCTCCTCTAGGATTTTGATCGTTTCCTGTCTTACATTTAGGTCTGTCATCCATTTTGAATTTATTTTCATGTATGGTGTGAGAACATGGTCCAGTTTCTTTCTTCAACATTTCACTGTCCAGTTTTCCCGACACCATTTGTTGAAGAGACTGTCTTTTTTCTGTTGGATAGTCCTTCCTGCTTTGTGGAAGATTAGTTGACCATAGAGTTGTGGGTCCATTTCTGGGTCTCTATTCTGTTCCATTGATCTGTGCATCTGTTTACTTACTTGGGTCTTCTCTTTTTTTCTTGATGAGTTTGGCTAAAGGCTTATCAGTTGTGGTTATCTCTTCAAAAACCAGCTCTTGGTTTCTTTGATCTTTTCATTGTTTTTGTTTGTTTGTTTGTTGTTTGTTTTGTTTTGTCTTGATTTATCCTCTGATCTTAATATTTCCTTCCTTCTCTTTACTTTGGGTTTGTTCATTCTTCTTTTCCCAGTTCCTTTATGTACAAGGTTTGATTGTTTATTTGAGATTTTTTTTCTTGTTTCTTGAGGTGGGCCTGTATCACTCTAAATTTCCTTCTTGGAAATGTGGTCGCCATGTCCCAGTGATTGTGTTTGCATTTCTTTTATTTCCTCTTTGGTTTCTTTGTTGACCCATTCGTTGATTAGTATCGTGTTGTTTAGCCTCCACATGTTTGTGTTTTTCCCAGTATTTTCTTAAAACTGATTTCTAGTTTAATACTGTTGTGGCTGGAAATGATGCATGTGCACTTGAAAAGAATGTGTATTCTGTTGTTTGTGGATGGAGTGTTCTGTATATCTCTTTTGAGTCCACGTGGTCCTTTGGGTCATTCAAAGACACCATTTCCTTATGGA
This sequence comes from Mellivora capensis, assembly GCA_004024625.1. Taxonomy (NCBI): domain Eukaryota; kingdom Metazoa; phylum Chordata; class Mammalia; order Carnivora; family Mustelidae; genus Mellivora; species Mellivora capensis. The sequence goes on from PISX010018871.1 coordinate 20,794, forward strand.
TTTTATTCCTGGTTGATCTATCCATTGATGTAATTAGGACATCCTAAGTATATAGCAGTCTATATATTACATTGATGGTCACATGAGTTTGGGCACATTCGAGTCCCTAATTATTATTGTATTCCTGCCGAATTCTCCCATCATATCTGTTAATGTTTTTATACCTGTTAATATCTAGCGTGCTCTTTATGTATTTAGGTGTTCCAGTGTTGGGAGAAAAGACACTTAAAATTGTTATATCATCTTGTTGGATTGTTCCCTTTATCATTATATAATGCCCTACTTTATCTCTTGTTGCAGACATTGTTTTATAGTCTACTTTGTGTGATATAAGTATTGGTACCTTGGCTTTTTTTTTTTCACTTCCATTTGTATAGATTATCTTTTTCTGTCCCTTCAGTTTTAGTCTGTATTTGTCTTTAGGTCTGAAGTAGGACTCTTGTAGGCAGCATGTAGTGGGGTCTTGCTTTTTTTTTTATCCATTCCTCCATCCTGTGTCTTTTGATTGGAGCAATGAGACCATTTGTATTCAAAGTAGTTCTTGATAGGTATGTACTTACTGCTGTTTTGTTAATTGTTTTCTGGTTCTTCTAGCTCTTCTCTGTTCCTTTCTTGTTCTCTTGCTCACCTTCATTTGATTGATGACTTTCTTCAGTGTTATGCTTGGCTTTCTTTCCCTTTATATATTTTTTAAATTTTTATTTATTTATTTTTTAAAGACTTTATTTATTTATTTGACGGAGAGAGAGAGAGAGAGAGATCACAAGTAGGCAGAGAGCAGGCAGAGAAAAGGGGGGAAGCAGGCTCCCCGTCAAGCAGAGAGCCCGATGTGGGGCTCGATCCCAGGACCCTGAGATCATGACCCCATCCGAAGGCAGAGGCTTAACCCACTGAGGCACCCAGGCGCCCCTATGTTTTGTGTACCTATTATAGGTTTTTGGTGTTTGTTTATCCTGAGGTTCATATAGAATATCCTAAGTATATAGCAGTCTATATTACATTGATGGTCACATGAGTTTGGGCACATTCTCAAAGAACTTAACTTTTGCTCCCCCTTCCACATTTTATGTGTGTGTTGTCACATTTTATATCTTTTTATTTCAAGATATAATTGATTTTACTACTTTGTCTTTTAACCTGTATAGTAGCTTTCTAAGTGAGTGCTCTACTACCTTTCCTGTATGTTTACTTTTCCTCATGTAATTTATTCATGTCATAATTTTCTTACTTGTAATTATGGCCCTTTCTTTTCCACTTCAAAAACTCTCTTCAATATTTCTTCTAAGGCCAATTTAGTGGCGATGAACTCCTTTAAGTTTTAATTACCTAGGAAACTATCTTTACTTGATTTCCGAATGATAACCTTGGTGGCTAGAATATTGTAGGGTGTAAGTTTTTTGGTTTCAGCACTTTGAATATATTATGTCACTTTTCTTTCGCCTGCAAAATTTCTGCTGAAAGATCAGCTGGGAGCCTTATGGCGTTTCCCTTGTCCATACTAGTTTTTTTTCTCTCCTGCTGTTTTTGGTTTTTGATTTGTTTGTTTGTTTGTTTTTGTTTTAGAGAAGTGGGGGTGGAGAAGGAGAGGGAGAGAGAGAATCTTAAGCAGATTCCATGCACAGCACCGAGCCCAACATGGGGTTCCGTCTCGCAACCCTGAGAGCATGACCTGAGCTGAAATCAAGAGTTGCATATGTAACTGACTAAGCTACCCAGGCACCCCTCTCTTGCTGTTTTGAAAATTTTCTCTTCATCTTTAATCCTTGGCATTTTAATTATTATGTGTTTTGGTGTGGACCTCCTTGGGTTCATCTTGTTTGGAACTCTCTGTGCTTCTTGAAGCTGGATGTCTGTTTCCTTCCGCAGGGTAGGGAATTTTTCAGCTGTTCTTTCTTTGAATTAGGTTTTGGTTTTGTTTTTTTTAAAATCCCTTTCTATCTCTCTTCTCCTTCTGGGATTGCCAAAATGTAAATATTCATTTGCATTTGATGATCATTTGATGTTGTCTGAGACATCCCTTACCTATCTTCATTTTTTTAAGATCTTTTCTTTTTCCCCCTTTTGCTGTTGAGCTTGGGTGCTTTCCTTTACACTTCCATATTGCTGATCTATTCTTCCGTATCCTCTAATCTACTGTTGATTCTCTCTAGTGCATTTTTCATTTTGGTCATTGCATTTTTCAACCCTGACTGGTTCCTTTTTTAATTTTCTATCTCTTTTTAAAAATATTTTATTTATTTATTTGACAGGGAGAGAGCGAGAGAGCACAAGTGGGGGAGCGGCAGAGGGAGAGGGAGAGCAAGAAGCAGCCACCCCCGCTGAGCAGGGAGCCCGATGTGCGGTCCCAACCCAGGATCCTGGGATCATGACCTGAGCCGAAGGTAGGCACTTAACCAACGGAGCCACCCAGGCACCCTGATATATTTTCTCTTTGTTGAAGTTCTCACTAAGTTCATCCATTCTTCTCTACAGCCTGGTGAACACCTTTATGACCATGACTTTGAACTTGTTATCAGGTAGATTGGTTATCTCCATTTCATTTAGTTCTTTTTCTGAGGTTTTGCTTGTTCTTTCTTTTGGACCATATTCCTTTGTCCCCTCATTTGGCTTGACTTTCTGTGTTTGTTTCTATGAATTAGGTAGAACAGCTACGTCTTCTAACCTTCCAAGAATGGTTGTATGCTCATCCCCTGTGTAGACTGCGTGCCTGGTGACTTTGCCTGGATAGCTGGAGCTGTGGCTGGTGTGGGCTTGGATCCCGGGGGAGTCTGTGCTGGGATTGCTGTCCTCATGGGATTGTTTGAGGTGAAGTGGGCATGGGCTGGGGTGGTTCTGGGGTTCTCCACACAGAGGGTATCCTGGCAGGACAGTTGAAGCTGAAGTGAGAGCAGGTGGTGGTCTTCCAGTGCTCAGCACAGTGGATGCCCTCACTGCATGGCAGGAACTGAGGTGGGGCATGAAGTGGTGTGTCCTGGTGGTGCCACTAGAGCCAAAGCAGACATGAGCCAGGAGGTTCCAGAGTGCTCTGTGCCAGGAGTGCCCTAGCAAGTCATCTGGTGCTGAAGCGGTGTGGGCCTGGAGAGTTCTGGGGTGCTTTGCACCTATGTCAGCTGGAGTTGTAGTGAGTGTTGACCAGGTGTGTCCCACTGTGCGGTGCACTGTGGCTGCCTTGGTGGGACTTCTTGGGCTGGTGTGGGCTGGGGCTCACTGAGGTGGTAGGCCAGCTGTGGCGCCTGGCTCCTGCTCCCATCCAGGCTATCAAGGTGGTGGAGGAATGTAAGCCATGGCACTTGCCAGGCCCCGTGACCCAGAGAGACTTCTAGTAGCTCCCCTGCCATTTGGTGGAAATCTGAGGCAGGATCCTTTATGTTCTAGTTGCTCTTTTAAGCCATCTTTTAAGCTTTTTCTTCCTGTGCCCCAAGGCAGATGAATCTGCTCGTGGTCCCTCAGTACTCTGTCTCCTCACTGCAGTTGGCAGCATCGGGGGTGGGATTCCCTTACTGTGTTTCCAGCTCAATGTTCTCTATGTGGTCTCTCTATCTTTTGTTGTGCAGAAGCTGTTCAGTCAGCTCTCTGTTCTTCTTCAGGAGGAATTGCTGTATAAGTAGGTATAGATTTGCTATGTCCACGAAGGAGGTAAGTTCAGGATCTTCCTACATTGGCATCTTGGGTTAGAACCCTTTGGAATTTTCTACATAGACGATCATGACATCTGTAAACAATGACAGTTTTATTTCTTCCTTTCCAATCTGTATAGCTTTCATTATTTCTTTTTATTGAGAATTCCTGGGATGGTGGTTATCACCCCCCAGCCTGGAAGGAGGAACCAATACTGTACGAAATCACTCAGAAATCATACTGTCCCAACACCCCTGGCTAACACCAGGAAGAGAAAGGTCACTCCCTTGAAAACTGGCCAGTCTATGTTCATCTAGGAAGGGCTGGGAGAACTGACACGGGGGGGACTATGGCATGATACTGGGGGCAGGATGGGGGTCTATTGGACCCCACGCTGGCTCCTCAAAAACTGGGGGAGAAGCAGATTCAGCTTTTCTCTGGGGCTGGGGAGACTCATTTCTTACCTTTGATAAGGCTGTCAGTTTTCAAAGCAAAAATTTCATCCTGTACACTGAGCACACGGTTTTCAGCAGTGAGATAAATACAATTCTGTGATGTGGCAGTTGTCTTGGAGATGTTCTGGGCTTCCTGGATCTTGCCCAGTCCAGTGTAGCCAGGGTTCTGGCTCAGGGCTTCTCCAAGCGTCCTGGTGGCCTCAGCCTCACCTTCAGCCTACACAGTCTTCTGCTGCTGTTCCTGCTTTGCTTTTTCCACCTGTGACTGGGCTCCCTGGGCCTCCTGCTGAGCTACTTGTTTGGCTTCCATAGCAGCTGTGTACTCTCTCAGCTAAAGCTCAGCTCTGTGATGACTACATCATCCAGGAGAAGGCCGAATTCCTCAGCCCTCTCTGTCAGCGCCCATGAGATCAACAAGGATGTCTGGGCTCACTGGATAATTGGCTGCGAGATATTGAACTTGGCCACACCACCCTCTCAAGCACCTCCTTGACAGCTGATGGCAGTCCTCACTCCTCCTAGTCTAGCTCTAGGCACTGGTACATGCTGGGAAGCTCCATGACGTTGGGTTGAGACAGCACTCACAGGAAGATGCTTACCATCTACAGGTCTTTCGTGCCTGTGGGAGAGGAAATTTTTTTGGGTCTAGCCTGAGTGTCCTAGATGATGGGGTGCTGGAACCAGGGGGTCCTGAAGTGAAGGCCCTCATCTGATTAGGGAAGATGGCTCCGTGCCCACTTTCTGTGGTGAAACAGACTCATGAATGCTGTAGGCCATGGCGCCGGCCCCCAGCAGCAACTTTAGCACCTTGCCCATGTCCCTCTATGTCTTTCAAGTTCTGGGCCATGGTCTGATCCTGAGGCCGGTGGCCCTGAAGGCAAGAAGGGGGGCCGGCCTGCTTCTTACCCCACTCCAGTTTAGAGATTGCACCCTTCACATGTGGATCCGGGGCCCAAGGTCCTCATGGGAGAAAGGACACCAGAAGTGTCCCAATCTGTATACATTTTCTTGTCTTGTGTTATCTTCTTACATTAGCTAGGACGTTGCTGTTGAATAGGATTGGTGAGAAGGGATATCCTGTCCTTATTCCTGATGTTAGCAGAAAAGCATCTAGTTAATCCCTAAGAAGTGTGATGTTATATGTACATTTTTAGTAGATGTTCTTTATTAAGCTGAGGAGTTTCCCCAGTATTCCTACTTTGCTGACAGTTTTTCTCATGAATGGCTTTTGCGTTTTTGTCAAATGTTTTTTATGCATTGAACAATAGACCATATGATGATTGTATGTTGATGGGATGGATTACCTTAATTGATTTTTGCATGTTGAACTGGATTTACATACCTGGAATAAATCCCACTTGGCTATGGTATATAATTCTTTAATACATCATTGGATTTGACTTGGTAAAAATTTGTTGAATATTTTTGCACCTGTGTCACGAGATATATTGGTCTGTAATTTTCCATTCTTATAGTGCCTTTATCTAATTTGGTATTAGGGTAATGTTGGCCTCATAGAGTGAGTTAGGAAGTGTTCCCTCTGTTCCATCCATTGGGTTTTTTTTTAATTAAAATTTATATTTGTGGAACGCCTGGGTGGCTCAGTTGGTTGAGCTGCTGCCTTCGGCTCAGGTCATGATCCCAGCGTCCTGGGATCGAGTCTCACATCGGGCTCCTTGCTCGGCAGGGAGCCTGCTTCTCCCTCTGCCTCTGCCTACCACTCTGTCTGCCTGTGCTCGCTCGCTCTCTCCCTCTCTCTGACAAATAAATAAATTTAAAAAAAATTTTAAAAAAATAAAATAAAATAAATAAAATTTATATTTGTGAGAGAGAGAGAGAGAGAGAGAGAGAGAGCGCAAATGCACACACACTTGTGCACACAATAGCCGGGGGGTGGGGGAGTGAAGGGGAGAGGGAGAGGGAGAGAGAGAATTTTAAGCTGAATCTCCACTGAGCACAGAGCCCAATGTGGGGCTCGATGTCAGTACCCATGAAATTGTGACCTGAGCCAAAACCGAGAGTCAGATGCTTAACTGACTGGGCCACCCAGGCGCCCCATCTATTGAGTTTTTAATGTGCAGAATCACACCTTTAATTTTTAAGATTGCTGAACATTTTAATTTGAAAGATGCTATCATATTTCTGCTTTAATTTTTTTAATTATCTTAATTTAACCACCTTTCCACCCATGACAACATAAATGTGGTTATACATACATGTCCCCCTTTTTAATGCAGTCTGCTATTTTCCTTACTTTGGGCTTGAATTTCCACCTCCTTCTTTGCTAAAAAAGAAGCTCCTCATTAACCCACTTTAATAATCTATTACGTATCCTTCTATATTTTTTGCATTCTTATAATCAATCACGATAGAAATACACATGCATGCATGTATAAACACATACATAGGTTTTTTGTCGTTGCTACCATGATGGTATCGTATTAATTGTACTTCTCCATATCTTATGTATATAACGATAACCTTGTGTAAATGTCTCCAAGTCAACTTATATAGTTCTAACTCACTGTTTTAAATAGTTGTATAATATTTGTGGTGTAGGTATCTTATAGCTTATTTACACTTCTTGTTTTGATGAGCCTTTAATTTTGTTTCCAGTATTACCATAAACATCCTCACACATATGACTTTATATACTTGTGCTTATATTTCTATGGAAGAGCTATCCAGGAGTTGGATTACCGAGTACAAGATTGTGTGTGTGTGTGTGTGTGTGTGTGTGTGTGTGTTGTTTTAATACATGGTTTTACAAGTTTTGGCTCTTAAGTTCCCAAAGTCTTAAGACTTGAGAATTTTCCCACCAGTGTATAGGAATAACCTTTCCCTGCATCCTTACCAATAATTAGAATTATAACTCTTAATGTGTAACCATCTCATGTATGCAAACTAATAATCTCATTATTTCTCTAATTCGCATTTATCTCACTACCATAGATTTTTGGCTCCCTCCACCATACTTATTAATATATTGGCAGTTTAGATTTGCTACTCTGTGAATTCCTGACTCATCCTTTTCCCATTTTTTTTAAAGTTAGGTTGTCTTTTTTCTAGTCAGTTTGTCAGACTACTTTCTATATAGTTTGGATATTAAACCCTTGTCATCTTTATTAAAATATATTTGCTGATTTGTATTTGTATATTAATGATATCTCTTGTCATTCAAAAAGTTTATATTTGTATGTAGTCAAATGTCAGTCTTCAAACTTTTTGAACTTTCACTGTTTCCAGTGTAGATGATTTCTCTGACTCCTATATTGTACCTCTAGCTTCCTAATTTTTCTTGCAACATTCATATTGGTTTTCGTATATTTAACTCTAATTCAGCTGGATTTTGTGATGTACTGTAGGGTACATGCTATACGATAGCAGTTCAATATTATTAACAGTCAATTATATGTAAATTGCCACCTTCATTTACATTTAATTATATATACATGTATGTAATTATATTGTCATTATAGCATATCCGCTAAGGCAGGTCCCCTCCCTCACTATTCCTTTTCATAATAATCTTGCCTGCTCTTGGTCATTTATTTTTCCAAATAAACTTTAGATTAGTTTGTACAATTCCAAAGTAAGAAATCCTGTGCAATCTAGTTAATATTGAATTAATTGTATTCTAATTTTATGATATCCATGAAATCTTCTCATCCAAGAACATAGTTTATCTTTCTAATTGGTCAGATTTTGTTTTCTGTCTTTCCAAAAGATTTTATGGTTTTCTTCATATAATTCTGCTTTTCTTGTCAAATTTATTTCTGAATATTTTATATTGTTTCACTCTAATAAATGGGATGGTTTCCCAGTTCCTACTTCCTTCCTCCTTAACCTCTGGTATTTAAGCTCTACTCTGAGAATCTTGTTTTAAATATTGTCAGAGGTTCACCAAAGTGGATTATTGATTGATTCTGGAGATGGTGAAAAAGGTTAAATCACTTGATTATATGGTCCAATTCTTACCTGGAGGAAGCCAGGTAAAATATATCCAACCATCTAAACACCCTCTGCTCTATGTCTTTCATTTGTGCCTCCAGATCCATTTTCCAATCTTCAAACAGCACCCTGCTGTTTGCCCCAGGAGTTGACTTTGCCCTCTGGCTTCTGACTGAGCTTGTCCAGTGGGAAGCCCTATCAGGTCAAAGGGTTGGAGAGTGATGTCGTGACATTTATGCCTCTGAGCTCCCTCTGTGTAGGCTCATCATTGGCTGACTACCTCCTCCAAATGAAGGTTCCAGCTTCTGTATAGTGTCCCTCTATGCTTAGCTCTCTTGGGCTTGGGATATATATTAAAGTTCTTTCCCCTCAGTCCTTTGGGCCTGGAGTTGCTAAATCACCCTTCAGTTAGTAGCCTGGGGATGCTGATTATCCTTTTTGTTTTTCTTATACCCTTGCCCACACCGCATTAGTTCCTTTATTAAACTCTCCTGAAATTACCCAGTTTGAGTGTTATCTGTTTCCTGCTGTGACCCTGAATGATACATACTTGTAACTCCATTTATTATTTCCTCCTTCCTCCTAATTCTGGAGACTCAGAGTAACTTAGATGCACCCAGATGGATAAAAGCTTTTGGGTTAACTTCAATACATAGTTTGAGATGTCTAAGAGGAAACATACTGTGCATGATCTGAGATGTTTGTCTAAATCTTCTTTCTAAACCAAGACCGTAAGGCTATAAGCTTACCCCAGAGAACTCTGGTCTAGACTGTACAGGACACTCAGCCCAGGCTCCATCATTTCTTTCACTCACAGTGCCAACTCCCTTCCTTCTCTCTAACAGACTGGAATGCACGCTCAAAGCTGAGTAGGATTCAGTTTAGCTTCTTTATTCTTGCTGCATTGCAGAAACACAAATACTCTTGCTTTATTGTCTTCCCTCTCTCTTTTTAAAATTCTCACAGGTTTCAAATCTTTTACATAGTTTTCCAGGTATTATAGCTATAGGAGGAAATTCTGTATGAATTCAAATACAAATTGGTGTTCATGTTACAAAAAAATAACAGTTCTCAAAATATGATATCTAGTCCAAGATTTGTTATTACTAGCCATGTGAGTGTGACATTCTGTTTTTAGTCTCTGATTCCTGATTTATGAAATGGAATCATTCTTCCTGGCTCACTGTAAAACACATGATAGTATATGGGGGAATTTAAAAACAACATATCTTGTGTGTGTGCGCGTGTGTGCACGCACGCATGCGCCTGCACGCACACGCACATCCAGTGTGGTGGCAGGGGCAGAATCCCGTTTTTCAACCTGCTCATCCTGTCCTTTAATATGATGGCAAATGGGCATTTGTTTGAGTTCGGTAACCCTTTCTTCCGTGATTTCAGACTGGCAATTGATTTATTCTCAATATAGAAAACAGTTGATACTTTTTAATTTTATTTTTATCATTTCAGTTGATAAACCCCAATGAACACAATCTTATTTTTAACCAAAAAATACCTGGGGCGCCTGGGTGGCTCAGTGGGCTAAGCGTCTGCCTTCGGCTCAGGTCATGATCTCAGAGTCCCGGGATCAAGCCCCGCATCAGGGTCCCTCCTTGGCTGTGAGTCTGCTTCTCCCTGTCCCTCTGTGATCTCTCTCGCTCTCACTCTCTCTCAAATAAATAAATAAAAATCGTAAAAATAACCAAAAAGTACCTGAAGAGACTAAACCCAAGTGGATTTTGTTGGCCAGAATTCCATGGGCTCTTCTTTGAAGAAGGACCCTGGCTTTGAAGAAGTGAGTCAGTTCAGCGATATCCCAGGGAAACTCAGCATGGGAAAGACAGGAACCCATTCCTTCCAGAGATTACAGTTTCAGAATAATGGCCGATGGACTAAGCCCCACAAGGGAGATGAACTATGAATTGTTTGAATGTGACAGGAGCTCTGATGTGAGGGAAAACTCTGTGTCATCAGAGGAAAATCCCATTTGTGATAAAGCCCCAATTTTTGATTCATATAATCCTAGTTTTGAGCCCAGTGCAGCATATATAAGACACATAAAAGGTCTGAAAATGGAGAAACCTTCTGAATACAATGAATGTGATAAACTTTCAGCAATAGTTCACATCTTATTAGACATCAGAGCTCTCATATGAGGGGGAAACCTTATAGTGTAATGAATATGAGAAAGCCTTCAGTCAGAGGTCATCTCTTAATGGGAAATTCATAGTGAAGAAAGCCTTACAAGTGTAATGTATGCAGAACAGCATTTATTTGGGGCTCAAATCTTATTCAGCATCAGGAAAGTCATCGTAGAGAAATACCATATGAGTGTAATGAATATGGAAAAGCTTCTGGCCAGAGTTCACACCTTATTGAACACACCAGAATTTACAGTGCTGAAAAACCCTACTTGTGCAGCCCATGTGGAAAAAAAAAAAGTAAGGTGGAGATCTGCTCTTAATGACCATTAGAGTATCCATAATGGGGGAAAGTCCTAAGAATGCAACCACATGTGATGAAGCCTTTGTGCGGATATCTCACCTTATTCACCTTCATCGAGTTCACAGTGAAGAGAATGCCTATTAATGCAATGAGTGTGAAAAGGCCTTCAGTTGGAAATCTCATCTTGTTTGACATCAGAAAATCCACGATGGAAAAAATTCTGTGATTAGGACATGGAATAGGTTCCAATGAGAACCCAGGTTTTGGGGGTTGAGCAATTTTTCATCTCTAGAAACATGTTGCTCTGGGTGGACTTAGAAAAATACAGTACTTAACTAACACTGATCATAGAGAAGAAAAGACTATAAAGAGTGATCATTATTTAGTGCTCAAGTGTAGACAAATGGAGACAAAACTTGAGTCTGATTTACAGGTTTATTAGGTTTCAGATAACCCGAAGCTAAGCCAGCCCATAATAGACTGTAAAATTCTAATATGCTGATTTATAGATTTGTTAACAATTCCAGTGCCATTCTGACTGTCCCTTAACTGGAGGCAGTATGGCCTCGATCACATATCTTTCACTTACCGCCTCTGAAAACATGGATATATCTGCTAACTCTCCGAGCCTCAGTTTCCTTATCTGTCAAACAGGAATAGCAACACTTACCAACATTGGGAAGGTTAGCAAAGATTCTGTATATGAAAAGCGTCCAGTATAATGTGTGGCACATACTATAGGCACCATAAATTATTACTATTTAACTCACTCCTCTGATTTGTGCTGGCCATTCCAGTTCCACTAGAACCAGCACAGGCCGTTTTCTTCTCCCCCACCTTGGGGAAAAAAGGGGTGTTATTGATTTTTAAACTGCAGATAGTCGTGACAAAAAGGATTTTTTATTTTAAATAAATTCACACTAAGCCTGTTTTCTTTATCTTTACTGTGGGAGTGTTTACTTCATAGACATCTTTGTACAGTTGAAAGAGCCTGGGCTTATACAGTCAGACATACCTGCTGCTTTCTAGCTCTGTGACCGTGGCAAGGTACGTAATCTCTCTGAGCTTTACAGTTCTTAACTATAAAAAGGGCGATGGTAATAACTGTCTTGCAGAATTGGAGGGCTGATTAGAATTTCTACTTAGAGTGTACTTGGAACACAGTAGGTATGTAATAAACCATACCCATCATCATTCTCTACCACGAGTCTCTCTCCTTTAGAATACGTTCTTTATAGCTGTGAAACTGATTCTAGCTCTCACTTAAACTAGTGACTTTCTGATGTCTCATTCTCACTCAAGAAAAGAGAATGTATCCACTTAGTAGGCTTTATAGCAGCTTATAAAAAGACTGGAATTCAGGGCTCTGCAATCTGGATTCAACCCTCCTGTGTAGCGTATCTCCTATGTGCCAGGCCATTGACCTAGATTATCTGCAGCTCTCACAACTCTGCCTCTTGGGCAATTTGAGGAATATTATCTCCATTTGACCAATAAGAATACTAGGACTCGGGGTGGGGTGGGGGACAAGATGGCGGGGAACTAGGAGGAGGCGCTGAAAAAAAAATACTAGAACTCTAAGAGGTTAAATAACTTTCTCGAGTGTTTGAAGCCAGTGTTTGAATACAATTTTGACTCTCACCAAGGGCTATGGTAATTATACCATACTACACTGGTAATCGTTTATTTTAGTGAATGCCTACTGTGTCCCCAGCGCTATGCTCATAAGACACACATGAATCACATTGGATTTTCAGAAAATGAGAAAATTGAGGCTCACAGAGGGCTCTTTCCCCATAGTTACACAGTGGGTATTGTAATAATACATGCTCTTGTTTACTGAGGGCTCATTGCATGCCAGGCACTGTAGTAGATTCTTGACATAAATTAATGTATTTGCTTCCCAGAAGTAAGTTTGTGTAAATTTATTTGTACTTTAAAAAAGGGACAACTGAGGTTCAGAGAGGGTGAAGTAACGCCCTAAGATGACACAGTGACTAAGCAATAGAACTGGGATTTGGAGCCACTATTTTCTTAATTTTGTTCTTTCAAGATTTTATTTATATTCAAGTTAGTTAACATATAGTGTAGTGTTACTTTTGGGGGTAGAATTTAGTGATTCATCACCTGCATATAACACCCAGTGCTCATGACAAGTGCCCATCACCTATTTACTCCATCCCCCCACCCCTGTCCCCTCCAGGAACCCTCAGTTTGTTCCCTATAGTTAAGAGTCTCTTATGCTTTGCCTCCCTCTCTGTTTTTATCTTATTTTTCCTTCCCTCCCCCTATGTTCCTCTGTTTTGTATCTTAAATTCCACATATGAGTCCAATCATATGGTATTTGTCTTTCTCTGACTGACGTATTTTGCTTAGCATAATAACCCCTAGTTCCATCCACATCATTACAAATACCAAGATTTCAGCCTTTCTGATGGCTGGGTAATATTCCAGTGTGTGTGTGTGTGTGTGTGTGTGTGTGTGTGTGTGTGAGAGAGAGAGAGAGAGAGAGAGAGAGATATCTTCTTCATCCGTTCTTCAGTTGATAGACATCGCTGGGCTCTTTCCATATTTTGGCTATTATTCATAACAGCACTATCCACATTGGGGTGCATGTACCCCTATGAATCACTGTTCTTGTACCTTTGAATAAATACCTAGTAGTGAAATTACTGGGTCATAGGATAGTTCTATTTTCATCTTTTTGAGGAACCTCCATACTGTTTTACAGAGTGGCTGTACCAGTTTGCATTCCCACCAACAGTACAAGGGGATTCCCCCTTTCTCTGCATTGTGCCCAACATCTGTTGTTTCCTGAGTCGTTAATTTTTAGACCTTCTGACAGGTGTGAGGTGGTATCTCATTGTAGCTTTCGATTTGCATTTCCCTGATGATGAGTGATATTGAGCATATTTTTCACGTGTCTGTTAGCCATTTCTGTGTGTTCTTTGGGGAAATGTGTGTTCATATCTTCTGCCCATTTCTTAACTGGATTTTTTTTTTTTTACTTTTGGGTATTGAGTCTGATAAGTTCTTTGTAGATCTTGGATACCAGCCCTTTATCCAAAATGTCGTTTGCCAATATCTTCTCCCACTCAGCAGGTCACCTTTTAGTTTTGTTGATTGTTTCCTTCACTGTGCAGAAGTTTTTTATCCTGATGAAGCCCCAGTGGTTCATCTTTGCTTTTGTGTCCCTTGTCTCTGGAGACATGTCTTGCAAGAAGCTACCATGGCCAAGGTCAAAGAGGTTGCTTCCTGTGTTCTCCTCAAGGATTTTGATGGCTTCCTGTCTCACACTGAGGTCTGTCGTCCATTATGAGTTTGTTTTTGTGTATGGTGTGAGAAAGTGGTCCAGTTTCTTTCTTCTGCATGTCGCTGTCCAGTTTTCCCAACGCCATTTGTTGGAGAGGCCTTTTTTCCATTAGACATTCCTTCCTGCTTTGTGGAAGATTAGTTGACCATAGAGTTGAGCGTCCATTTCTGGGTTCTCTATTCTGTTCCATTGATCCATGTGTCTGTTTTTGTGCCAATACCATATTGTCTTGATGATTACAGCTTTGTAATAGAGCTTAAAGTCTGGAATTGTGATGCCTCCAACTTTGGTTCTCCTTTTCAACATTCCTCTGGCTCTTCGGGGTCTTTTCTGGTTCCATACAAATTTTAGAATTGGTTGTGCTGGCTCCAACAAATGCTGGTGCCATTCTATTAGGGATTGCATTGAATGTGTAGATTGCTTTGGGTAGTATAGACATTTTAGCAATATCTGTTCTTACGATCCATGAGCATGGAATGTTTTTCCATTTCTTTGTGTCTTTTTCAATTTCTTTAAGTGTTCTATAGTTCTTGGAGTACAGATCTTTTCCCTCGTTGGTTAGGTTTATCCCTAGGTATCTTTTGGTTTTTGTTGCAGTTGTAAAGGGGATTGATTCCTTGATTTCTCTTTCTACTGCTTCATTGTTGGTGTATAGAAATGCAACTGACTTCTGTGTATTGATTTTATATACTGTGGCTTTCCTGAATTCCTGTATCAGTTCTAGTATGTGTTGTTGTAAGCTTTTGGGGGTTTCGTTTCTTTTCTTTCTTTCTTTCTTTCTTTCTTTCTTTCTTTCTCTGAGGAGATTTTTTAAAAAATTAAATTCAATTAGCCAACATCTAGTACATTATTTGTTTAGATGTAGTGTTCAATAATTCGTCAGTTGCATGTAACACCCAGGGCTCATCACATCACATGCCTACATTAGAGTATCATGTCGTCTATGAAGACTGATAGTTTGAGTTCTTCCTTGCCAATTTGGGTGCCTTTCATTGCTTTTTGTTGTCTGATTGCCGAGGCTGGGGCTTTCAATACTATGTTCAGCAAAGGTGGTGAGAGTAGTCATCCTTGTCGTGTTCCTGACCTTAGGGGAAAAGCTCTCAGTTTGTCCCATTGAGGATGATACTAGCTGTGGGTCTTTTCATGTATGGTCTTTATGATGTTGAGGTATGTTCGTTCGTTCTTTCTTTCTTTCTTACATTTTATTTATTTGTCAGAGAGAAAAAGAGCAAGAGCGAGCACAAGCAGGGAGAGTGACAGGTGGATGGAGAAACCTGCTCTCTGCTGAGCAGGGAGCCAGATGAAGGACCTGGTCCTATGACCCTGGGATCATGGCCTGAGCCAAAGGCAGACGCTTAACTGACTGAGCCACCTGGGCGTCCCGAGGTATGTTCTTTCTATCCGTACTTTGTTAAGGGGTTTTCGTTTTGTTTTGTTTTGTTTTAATCAAGAAAGGATACTATACTTTGTCAAATGCTTTTCTTGTATCCATCATGCGGTTCTTATCCTTTCCTTTATTAATGTGGTGTATCACGCTGATTGATTTGTGGATATTGAAACCACCCCTGCAGCCCAGGATTTGTAGCCACTATTTCCTGAATTGGTGTCAGTGCTGTTATCTTATACCAAAGTATCCCTCAACCTTATTTCCCCTGGCTTCCCACCAAATTGCCTCTCTTGTGAATACAAGAATTGTGGCGAACTAGAAGATAAGATAGCAGAGCCAAGGGTTTAAGGAAAGACTGAGCACACCACCTGAAATGATGGTCTCCATCACATACCTTTCACTTACCACCTCTAAAACTGTTGTTACATCTGCTGGCCTCTCTGAACATCAGTTTCCTGATCTGTCAAACAAGAATAACAACACCTTAACAACATCAGCAACATTAGAAAAATTCCTGTATATGAAAATTTTCTGATATAATGCATGGCAACATAGTAGAAGTTCAAGTAGAACAAAATATGATATCCCAAATTCTCTCATTCCACAACCACAAGATTCACATTATGGGAACATCTAAAAATGGAAGAAATGAATATTAAACCATTTTTAATCATCACAGAACTGGACAAAAGTACTCCTTTGCTTCATAGTAGTCCATGACTCCCCTTGCTGTCAGGATAGCCCACGCTTCTTAGCATGAATATGAAGTCCTCTAGGATATACTCCCTTCCTACAATTTCAGCCTTTTCTGTCTTCAACCCCTATCCTTCCCAATCTTTGTGCCCTATGATCCATGAATCATACAGAATATCCCAGTTGTCTGAAAGCATCATATTTTCTCTCATTTCTGGGCACTTAAAAAAACTGTTCTTCCCTATACTTGAAGTGATCTTCACTGTACTAATTTCTATTTATCTTTCCATACAGTTCGGAAGCCATGTGCTCAAGAAGCCTTCTGTAGCCTCCTGAGGAGCTGGCTGGGTTAAATGCTCCATCTCTGTGCTTCCCCAGTGCTCAAAGTGTTGTGTTGCTATCCTAATGCTCTCAATGTTCTCTTGGGATAATCTGTTTACTCAACTATCTCCTCCATCTCTCTGAGCTCCCTGAGGGGACCGGATTTTGAAATCCATAGTGCCTAGAACACAGTAGTGCCGAATAAATGCTTACTCAGCATTTATTGCCAATGCAAAGAAGACTGTTAAATGAAGTGCAAGCTTTAGACAAAAACTTTAACTGTGATAGGAACACTTAACACGAGATCTAGCCTCTTAGCAAATTTTAACTGTATGTTATTGGTGACTTTAGGTGCAATGTTGTGTGGAAGATCTCTACAGTTTATGCATTTTATTTAACTGAAACTTTATACCTGTGGATTAATAACTGCCTAATAATTAATAACTGCCTATTTTCCCCCTTCCCCTGAGTCCCTGTTACTTACCATTCCAGTCTGATTTTATGAATTTAACTATCTTAGACACCTCATATAAGTGGAATCATGCAGTACTTGTCTTTTTTTGGACTGGCTTATTTCACTTAGCATACTATCCTCGGGGTTCGTGCATATTGTCACATATTGCAGAATTTCCTTCTTTTTTAAGGCTGAGAATTATCCCACTGTACACATGTATACACCACATGGCCTCCCGTCATCTCCTATCTTTATTCTTTTGCATGTGGGCTTCCGGGTTTTCCAACACCACCTGTTCAGGAGACTGTCCTTTTCCCACTGAATGACCTTGGCACCCTTGTTCAAAATCAACTGACCACATGCACAAAGGTTTATTTCTGACTATTTTATTCCACTGGTCTCTGTGTCTGCCTTTATACCAGAGCCACACTGCTTTGATTACTGTACCTTTGTAGTAAGTTTTGAAATTAGGAAGTGTGAATCCCCTACCTTTGTTCATTCTTTTCCAAACTGTTTGGGGTCCCTTGAGAGTCCATATGAATTGTAAGGTGGATTGTACTATATCTGCAAAAAATGTCATTGGTATTCTGACAGGTACTGCATTAAATTTATAGAATGTTTAGGGTACTATTGACATCTTAATAGTATTAATCTTCCAATAAATGAACATGGTATGTCTTTCCATTAATTTATGTCCTTTTAAAATTTATTTCAGCATTTTTTGTAGTTTCCTTTTTTTTTTTTTTAAGATTGTAGTTCTTTATTTGAGAGAGAGAGAGAGCGCACGGGCAGGTGGGGGGAGAGGCAGAGGGAGAGGCAGACTCCCCGCTGAGCAGGGAGCCCAATGCGGGGCTTGACCCCAGAACCCTGGGACCATGACCAGTGCTGAAAGCAGACACTTAACTGACTGAGCCACTCAGGCGCCCCCAGATTTTCTGTAGTTTGCAGTGTAATAAATTCACCTCGTTGGTTAATTTTATTTGTAAGTATTTTAGTCTTTGGATGCTATTGTTGTCAAGTTTAGAGGTTTTGTAAATTCCACTACTAATCCTTTTTAAGATGTGTGGTTTGAAAATATTTTCTCTCAGGATGTAAGTTGTCCTTTTGTCATTTTATCATGTTCTTTCATTTGCAAAGTTGCTTAGGTTAACACTGTTTCCCTTTCAACATTCAGTGGGCTTTTTTTTTTATGCCTTTGAAATATGGTGAGAAGTTTTTGTCACATTCTGCATTCCATTCTGATATTCCTGAGTTTTTTAATGATGTCCTAAAATTTTGGATACATTAAACTTCATTCTGTGTGTTGTAAGTCTCCATGGATTGTGACAACTGCATAGTGTCATGTCTTAGTCTGCTCAGGTTACTATAATAAAATACCATACACTCGGTGGCTCAAACAACAGATGTTTATTTCTCACAGGTCTGGAGGCTGAGAGGGCAAAGATCAGGATACCAGAACACTAGAGTGTTCTACATGAGTACACTCTTTTCTGGCTTAAAGATGGCTTCCTTCTAGTTGTGTCCTCACTTGACAGAGTGAGAGAGAACTTTGGGCATTTTCTTTTCTTACAGAGACACTACTACTCTCATCATGAAGGCCATACTCTCATCCAAACCTAGTTAATAGTCATCTCCAAGTACCATCCCATTGGGGGTTAGAATTCACATATGACTTCTGAAGGCTGGGGGCACAAACGTTCAGTCCATAACCCACCTCTATAGTAGTTTCAAAGCTCCTGTACCTATTCCAGTTCCCCTCACACAACTCCTGCCAAGCACTGACCACTTCACTGTCTCTGGTTTTTCCTTTTCACAATTTCTTGCAATTTGATCACACAGAAAATGCGCGCACGTGC
>PISX010018872.1:0-39527 GCA_004024625.1 Mellivora capensis
CAGTTTTGTTTTTCTTTTTCAACATTTCCTTAGCAATTCGGGGTCTCTTCTGATTCCATACAAATTTGAGGATTATTTGCTCCAGCTCTTTGAAAAATACTGGTGGAATTTTGATCAAAATTATCCATTCAATCTCTGATAAATGCTCAGGTTGCTTCCTTGTCTTGGCTATGGTAAATCATGCTGCTGTGAACATGGAGATGCTCTATCTTTTCAAGTTAGTGTTTTCATTTCCCTCAAATAAATACCCAGAAGTGGAATTGCTGGATCTATGTCAATATTTTTATTTTATTTATATTTTTATTTTTAAAAGATTTTATTTATTTATTTGGCAGAGAGAGAGACACAGGGAGAGAGGGAACACAAGCAGGGGGAGTGGGAGAGGGAGAAGCAGGTTTCCCGCCAAGCAGGGAGCCCGACATGGGGCTCAATCCCAGGACCCCAGGATCATGACTGGAGCCAAAGGCAGATGCTTAACAACTGAGCCACTCAGGTGCCCCTATGTCAATATTTTTAACGTTACTATTTTAACTGACAATGACATTGACAGGAAGAAATGTGAACTAAGAATGTGTTGGCCAAAATCAGGCTGCTAATAATGAGTGGAGCAAAGATTTGAATCTAGGAATTTTGGGCTTTGGAGTCTACAATGGGCTTAACCACTACACTTTGCTGTTGTGGTTTAAATGAGCCCAGGAATCCTCATCCTGCTTCCCTTGCTTCCTTCCAAATACTCTATTCATTAAATCTCAAGATAGCTTCCTTCTTTTGTGCAGGAAATTCACCTAGCACCTGGAAGAGCAGAGGGAAAGGAGAAAGCCAATATTACAATCATTCCAGAAGAATGACCACATTGCCCTAAGTGGCAGAAGACAAGAATAATTATGAGAAATAATAATGATGATGACAATAGCTAGTGTTGTCGAGTCCTGACTACGTGCCCTGCGTGTTCTTCCCCTGAGCCTGCCCCAGAGATTTGCAGGACCTGAAGCAAGAATAAAGATGGAAGCCACCTAGCCCATGTCTGAAGACCTCCAAGTTGTAAATCAAGCTAACAAACTATTAAAGACTATGAAAATATTCATCTTCTGATCTTGGCTCACATATCTTCAAAACAACTGGAATATTGTTTACCTTTCAAATCCTTAGATTCCTTGGAGTGTGTGTGTGTTGGAGGATGTAGCGTTGCAGGGGAAGCCAACCCCAGCAGCCCCACTGCTCTTTGCAGCAGCCCCTGGGGGACACCGCCACAGGCCTCGCTTCCTCCACACCCTGGCCAACAGCAGCTCCCTGAGCCCGTCTCAGGTATGGACCCGTTCCCTGGTAGGCAATGCAGCAACCAGCTCCCATCACAGGCCCTGGGAGTGGGGCCAGGGTTCTGGGGTATTGACTACATAGAACTTGGTCTAGGAAGTGGGGACATGGACTTCAAGCTACCATATCCCTCAGCCTGTCTCAGACTCAGCCCATTGGGAAAGGTCTTGTTGGAGGCCTGCCAGAGGATCTCAGACCACAAGCTCAGCACATGCATGAATTTATATATATACTTTAGAATTAGAGTCCACATCAAAAATGATGAAATGAATCTATGAAATAAGTGCTAGTATCATCCCCTTGCATAGATGAGGTTTCGGTAACTTGTCTGCCAGTGAGTGTGACGGGGTGGTCTGACTTGCAGTTCTGCTCTAGCGCCCCGCAACGCCCCCCCCCCCCCCCCCCCCCCCCCCCCCCCCCCCCCCCCCCCCCCCCCCCCCCCCCCCCCCCCCCCCCGGCAGGAAACACCATTCCCTTCGAATTAATGCACCTGCCACCAGCATCTGGATAATGTAAAATTCAGATAACTTTTTTTTCCAAAGCCACTCTACCAAGAGAGTTCACATTACTGAGAGCCCATATAAAATGACCCTACTTAAGTTTGGAAAATTTTTTGGCAAGAATCACATTTCTTAAAAACCTGATATAACTCTCTCTGAGATTAAGGTGCTTCTCTACTATGAAAGTTTATTTTCTTTTCAACATCTGCTTTCACACAGACTACAACAGCCAGGGCTGTGCCTGGGTGAGAAGACTTCACTCCATGGATCTGGGCAGGGCAAGTCCTTTTCCTGGGAGCGGTAAATTAAGGGAATGAGAGGGAGACTGGGGCCTCTTCTGGCCTTCAAGAAGATGCACTCAGAGGCCAGCTTGCTCTGACTCTGTGGGAAAATCTGCGCTGCTGACCAGAGACCTTTACCAAAGAGTCAGTGCGAACTACTTGGCAAAATCATAACCTTGAGAACTAAAAGCCCAACTCAAGTTAGCTCAATACAAAGAAGAGGCACTTTAAGATGCCTCCTTGAGGCTTGTCGAAGGAGCACTGCTGCAGGCTAGGGGATGGAGGAATGGCTCACACACAGAGACAGTCGATCACAGGCTGACAGTCTCTCCAGTTATCAATGTGACTGTTTTGACAGGCTGCTCACCACACGGAGCTTATAACAATCAGACCTTTGCATCTCTGTTACATTTTCTGATGCATGACCAAAGGAAATTTACCAGGAAATGCAAAAACACGATGTTTAGCAAAGTTTTAAAACTGTCTTTTAGAACTTTTTAAACTTTGTTGAATCACTACATAGAGGACTTTTGCTAACCACACCTCATAGCTTGTAAATGACAGACAAAATGATATTTCCCTTACAATTCACATCAATTTACAGAGAAGACAACTTTCAAATTTTGAGACAATGATTTTACTGCTTACTATGGATTCATTATTTTTTTTTTAAGATTTTATTTATTTATTTGACAGACAAAGATTACAAGTAGGCAGAGAGTCAGGCAGAGAGAGAGGTGGAAGCAGGCTCCCAAAGCAGAGAGCCTGATGTGGGGCTTGATCCCAGGACTCTGGGATCATGACCTGAGCTGAAGGCAGAGGCTTTGACCCACTGAGCCACCCAGGTGCCCCTATGGATTCATTTCTTATTTCAATCATATGCAGCAAAGAGAACCTCTTTTCTATTACCAAGAATTAAACTGTGCCGATTTAACATGTCAAGAAGTTCATAGCAACCTGCTGAGAGTACCTGTGACAGTCATGATAGGGGACAGACACGATCCTACCATGCATTTGTTAACAAAAATTCAAAGCTTTAGGGAAACTTATCTTTTGCATTTTGCATAATCCAAAGCAAACTGGTCTGGTTCGGGTAGTTGGGCTACATTATAGAACAGAAGAGTTCTAGGGAGCAGCTCTTCCACAGGTTCAGGTCCCAACCCTTTTCAAAGCAGAGTCCAAAGCAGAAGTCTGAAATTCAACTTCTGGGCAGAAGAGTTCACGCCGGCACCTGCTCTCTAGGCCTCAGACAATGTGCTCCAAGGGTCTGTTCCTGCTCAGAGTGCAGCGCGGTGTGAAAGGAAAGGCTTGTGGAGTACCACCCCCAGACACGGAGAGGAAAACTGCTCATCAGAAAGTGTGACTAACGTGGTCTGTGGATTTTTATAGTTTTGTTCACAACATGAAGGTTAGCGGAATTGGCAACCCCCAAAATATCCCACTTTGGCATAAGGATTATTTTGAGCTGAAGGCAATTGAGAAGAAGCAAATGCAAGGAAAGCTCCCTACCCTCCCCCTATCTGCAGGATGTACATTTATAAAGGTTTTCCCCTCCCCCTTTACCAGGAGGGACAGAAGTTCATCACCAGAGACAATCTTGATCTAGATCCTCATCTACCTGGAGGTGGCGCCAGAGGAACCTCCACACACACCTTAACCAACCAGCCCTTCTCTACCTTCTCTTAGTTTCCCTCTGTATTTGCCTTTCTGCAGCTCGTGTCCTTGAGGCTCAGTCCTTTTGCTTTGTATTGTCACTTCTGTGCAAGATTATTGTCCTTTGCTAAGATGCTACATGCTTAAGTTCCAACAATCTCTATGAAATACTCATCGCTTTGTGCCCTTCGGGTGGGCATCATGTGCCTATTAATAAACTTATTTTTCTCTTGTGAATCTGCCTTTTGTCAATATACTTTACAAGGCTCCAGGTAATGAACCTAAAATGAAGGAAAAACAAAATTTCCTCCCTTACAAACAGAACTAAGGTTCTTATGATTTAAAAACATCGCTGCGTATCTATTTCTTTTTTCTTTCTTTTTTTTTTTAGGATTTTATTTATTTGACAGACAGAGATCACAAGTAGGCAGAGAGGCAGGCAGAGAGTGAGGAGGAAGCAGGCTCCCTGCAGAGCAGAGAGGCCGATATGGGGCTCGATCCCAGGACCCTGGGACCATGACCTGAGCCGAAGGCAGAGGCCTTAACCCACTGAGCCACCCAGGTGCCCCTGCATATCTATTTCTTCTTCACTTATTCTTTCTCAGGTATTTCTTTAGAACTGAAGTGGCAAGTCATTTGCTAGGTACCAGTGACTATATGAGTTTATGTCTCAAGGAACTTGAGATTTGTTGGGGTGTGGTAGTGAATAGTGGCCCCCTAAAAGGTACATCTATGTATCCAGTGAGTGTAACCTTATTTGGAAAAAAGGGTCTTTGCAGATGTACTTAATAGAAGGATCTTGAGAAGAGATCATGCTGGATTATCTAGGTGGGTCCTAAATCCAATGCTGAGAGTCCTTGTAAGAGACACACAGAGTAGAAACTTAAAGGGAATCCCATGTGGACAGAGGCAGAGGTTCGTTACACGCAATCTCACATCTGGAGCCATCAGAAGCTGGAAGAAGCAAGGAAGTGTTCTCTCCCAGAGACTTTGGAGGGAACATGGCCTTGCCAACACCTTGATTTTGGAATTCTGACCTCCAAAACTAGGGGAGCATAAGTTCCTATAGTTTTAGACCACTCAATTTGTGGTAATTTGTTGTGGTAGCCCTAGGAAATTAATACCAGAAATAAAGACAAGGAAACAAATAAGATACAGTGTAACAAATATTAATTAATCACATAGTAAATGTGCAGTGGGGAAAGAGTTTTTTCCTCCAGATCTTCAGAGTTTGTATAAAAATTAGTAATACAATTTAGTATAAGGATTCACTGAGGCATGGAAGTTTCTTAACTGAGGGCTACAGGCTTGAGAACTCTGGTACAGCCAAACCTGCAAGGACATACTCATATCTTGATAATTCTTCTTGCACTGAACCAGTTGGCCTAGTACTGACCCTAAAACCTTCATATATTTTATGAAGAACTGTATGTAACAAGCTTGCTGATAAAAGAAACAAAAAGAAGGAAGAAAGGTAGGAAGGAAGAAAGGAAGGAAGGATGGAAGGAAGGAAGGAAGGAAGGAGAGATACTGATTTAAAGTAAATAGGTATGTTGCTTTTCATATGCAGGAAAGTATAAAGGAGGACTTTAAGGTTAAATTCCAAGGAAGTGTCATATTTCTGTTTCTAAAAAATTATCCATCAAATATTTATCCCATTTACCAAAGATAGCATGCTACAGATGCATGTCTTCATGTGAAGATTTGTATGTTCTCTAATTTTAAAACACTTTAGTGTAAATCGATTTGTACATTATACTTACAACCTGAAGACACTATTCAAGAACGCAGCTTTAGCTCTCTTAATCCTCAATATTTTAACCTCAGGCTTTATCAACGTTCTTTCTCTGATATGTAACCATTTCAAAGGAAGAAAAAATACTTGGAAAAACTGTCACAATGCTTCTTCTTTTTTCTCTTCTTTTCTCCTCCTCCTCCTTCTCCTGCTCCTCCTTCCTAATCATTAAAATCATGCTTCAAATTATCTACAAACTTCCAGGCTTCTATTGAAGGACCGACGTCACACTCCATGACTTAGGACTTTTTAAAAAGCCAGGCAAAGCAACATAAAAATTTCAAAGTAGGTTTCAGATTTACTGAAATTTACTCTACATTTACATAAATTTCAATAAGACCCAGACCAAAAATATCCCTAACTTACTAGATTCTGATTAGTTGAGTTCCTACATTTATGTGCACTTGACAAATTATTGGTTGATAAGCTCTTATCTTGGCATCATGGATGTTGGTCCGAGATGTTAGAGTGAAGTTCTGGAATGCCAAGCAGGTGTTCAAGGATGCAGCAACCAAGGCTCGGGGGTCTGTGACTTCTGAGCAGGAGAGAATCCTGGTGTGGGACTTCTGTGAGCCAAGACAAATAGAGCCTTGTGGATTTCTTTATCCAACAATCTGATGAATGGCATTTCCATAATGCCATAATTTCCAGAACACTGTGTATAACTGCAGTCCAGAGCTTATCAGATTCAAAAATTTTTAAACCGAACATAATAAAAAAAATAAAGTAAATTTAAAAAAGATTCAAACCATCTATCAGTCTCCTAGCTCCCCATCCTAAAGGCTGGGTCTGAAGAGCTTCTCAATATTCAATACAGACGTATATAGCTATGTTTCTTTTTTTTTTCCTACACTAGCCTTTGCATATTCACAAAGCAACCAGGAGAGCAAGGTCATTCATTTTGCTTTCCAAGAAATTGCTAGGTTCTAATTTACTTTTTAATATAAGATATCTCCTCTCATGTCATTGATTTTCTACCAGCTCTAAAAATTATGTGACATCTCTAGGCATGAGAAGCAATATAGCCTTCTCATGAACAAGAGTTCAGGCTTTTGTATGAGAAAGACAAATTAAGTCTCTAGATCTGTTCTGTCTAATACACTAGCCACCTGTGTCTATTGAGTGCTTGAACTGTGATTCTGAATTGAGACAGGCTGTAAGTACAAAATACAACATTGCATTCTAAAGACATGGTATGAGAAAAAGAATAGGAAATATCTCATTAAAGTTTCTTTAAAAATATTGATTCCATATTGAAATGATGATATTTTGGTTACACTGGGTTAAATAAAATATATATTAAAATTAATTTCACTTGTTTCTTTTTTAAAATGTGGTAATTTAAAATTACCCATGTAATTATGACTGTGGCTCACATCTTCTCTATTGGGCAGCACTGTTCTAGATCTCAATTTGCTCATTGAGCAAATGGGGATAACAATAATAATTATCTACTTTGGTTGTGGAGCTAATGACAACATGTGGAGCATAGGTAATGCTCAATAAATGATAATAATATATAATATAAATACTTATATTGGTCAGGGTTCTTCAAAGAAACAGAGCCAACAGGATAGATAGATAGGTAGATAGGTAGGTAAGTAGATAGATAGATAAATAGATATAGATATGAATATAGGTATACAAAAAGAGAGAGAGAAAAATTTTTTATAAGCAATTGGCTCCCATGATGATAGAGGCTGAGAAGTCCCAATGATCTGCCATTTGCAAGCTGGAAACCCAGGAACACTGATGTTGCAGTTCTAGTCCAACCCCGAAGGCCTGAGAAGTAGGGAAACCTCAGTCCACATACAGGAGAAGAGTTATGTCTCAGCTCAACAGTCAGGCACAGTGAAAATTCAGCCTTCCTCTAACTTTTAGTGTCATTCAGGCCTTCAACTGATTAGATGATACTCATATTGAGGATGAAAAATCAAGAGTTGGTTAATCAAGAGTTGGTTAAGTTGGGACGCCTGGGTGGCTCCGTGGGTTAAGCCTCTGCCTTCGGCTCAGGTCATGATCTCAGGGTCCTGGGATTGAGTCCCACATTGGGCTCTCTGCTCAGCAGGGAGCCTGCTTCCCTCTCTCTCTGCCCATCTCTCTGCCTACTTGTGATCTCTTTCTCTGTCAAATAAATAAATAAAAATCTTAAAAAAAAAAAAGAGTTGGTTAAGTCATGCTTAACCAATTGAACCACCCAGGCGCCCCACTTTGTGCAGTGTTGTGCACTGTTGGTACAGCCACTATGTTTTCTTACTGTGGCTCACATATTTATTTTCTTCATGGTGTCATCTCTTTTTCTGCTTCTATTGATTATTTTCTCTTTTGACCACAGGCTATATTTTGTGCTTCTTTATGTGTCCCATAATTTTTAGTTTTAGGTTAGACATTTTATGTAATAGAATAGTAGAAATTACCTCCATTGAAACCACAGTCCTTGTATCAAGCTGCTCATCAAGGAGCTGAGTCAACTGGACCTGCCATTCATCTGAGTCTAGGTTTTCTTGTAACTTTAGTTTGATTCAGTTCATCACAGTTGCAAATGTTTCGAGAGTAGGATCAGGACTTTGTGTGCAAACTCTGGGTGTGAGCTCTCATGAAATTCCAGAATTATCTTTGTGCTCTACGTCCAAACAGCCTATTTTCCAAACTGTAGGAGGTCTCTCTGCTCTAGAGCCTGAATCTCAGCTATCTCCACAGCTTGAGGGTCTGTTTTAGTCTCCAGGTGTTCTGCACTTAGGGAGATCTCATTCTGCTGGAAATGCTTGTTGGGGTTCTACTTGGCTCTCTTGTCTCACGCTAGCTCTTGCCATCTTAAAGTCTGAAGTTCCCGTAGGAGGGAAGGAACACCTGTCAGCTCTCCTGCTCCACATAAAATATCCCCAGTTGATCTTTCTCAGCTGTCTGTTCCTTCTAACAGTCAGGTGAAGACCCATGGTGAAGAACTGGGAAGTGGGTATAGATTTATCGGTGGCTTGGGTTCCCTGGAATTATAATCTGTAATGCCAGCCTATAATTAGCTATAAAATGTTACAATTTTGGCTGATTTCTTTTTGCCTTCAGTCTATGGCAGATTCTTTCTTCTCCCTTTACTGTACCACCAGAGACTAGACCAGTCCTGGGGCTTTTGTTGCTTATGAAGAGTTTTTTTACTTTCTGGAGTTTAGGTCACTTAGGTTCCTTTGCATCTTTAATGCTCTGACTGGTTTGAAAAAACTATGGTTTTGTGGCTTATCTAGTCTGTTTTTTCCCCTTTCTTCCTCCTTCTCCTTCTTCTTCTTCCTCCTCCTCCTCTTCCTTCTTCTTTTTTTTTTTCATTGTTGTTGTTAGGGCACAATTGATAGTCTCTTGTAACTATCTATTTCCTAACAGGCAGCAGAATTCTATATTTGATTAAAAAAATCTTTTTTCGGGGCGCTTGGGTGGCTCAGTGGGTTAAAGCCTCTGCCTTTGGCTCAGGTAATGATTCCAGAGTCCTGGGATCGAGCCCCGCATCGGGCTCTCTGCTCAGCAGGGAGCCTGCTTCCCTTCCTCTCTCTCTCTCTGCCTGCCTCTCTGACCATTTGTGATTTCTGTCTGTCAAATAAATAAATAAAATCTTTAAAAAAAATCTTTTTTCTTTTTCTCTTGCCATTCTTCTGTTATGAATACAGAGCCTTGTTTTTGTGCTTCAAGTAGCCAAGACAGGAATGCATGACCAACATAATCAGGATCAGAGGCCATTAGATATCTTTGTAGATAGTCATGTACACACAGGTGCACTTCATTTCAGAACTATGAAATTGTATCCTGATTTATTCACTAGTGTTTTAGCAGAATGTTTTTTTGACAAGCCCACATTGCTTTTCCTGCTTCTCTAGTATAGTAGTTCTCTAAGAATGAGAAACAAAGTCTCAAGGTTGTGCCTGGTTTCTGGGCTCTCTATGCTTTTTTGTGGTCTAGACTCCTTAAAATCTGGAATGACTCATATCCCATCAGATAGCTTAACTTTGTCCCATATCTACCCATTCTCTACATTACTTTGAATCACAAAACAATTGAACTTTAGAGAAAAATGAAATCTCAGAAATCATGTAAACTTGTGGCATCAGAATTTTAAAAAAAGATTTTAAAAAGACTGGGAGTACTGTAAAGGGGGTTGTTTAGTAAGAATAGTAACAATTATTAATGTAATTTTCCAAAATAAGGATATTAATAAATACAACTACCATCTGCCTTTATTATCATTTCATAAATGAAAGGAAGTTCTAACAGCAATAAAGTAGAACAGACATAACCTCAGAATTTAAAAACTGCATAGACTCAGCTTTATGAAAAATTCACTACACTGTCTTCCTTTAATTTCCATGTGGACACTGATCAGTCATGGACCAAGAGTCCACAGTGTTTCCTCAACCAACATTTGGAAGTCATCGAAGAAGGTCACCCTGTAATTTTACAGATCAGAAAGTGGCAACTTGGCAAATTTCTTTTTTAAAAAAAATTCTTATTTATTTATTTGACAGACAGAGATCACAAGTAGGCAGAGAGGCAGGCAGAGAGAGAAGCGGAAGCAGGATTCCCACTGAGCAGAGAGCCTGATGCAGGGCTCGATCCCAGGGTCTAGGCAGAGGCTTTAACCCACTGAGCCACCCAGGGGTCCCTCAATTTGGCAAATTCCAGTGCTGCTCCAAGGTTACCAGCTAGTTCAGTGTTCTTTTGATTACATTTGCTAAACTAAGTTTCTGATAACAAAAAATGCCTTTTCTGATGATGTGTCATTGGCAGGAACTAGATTCAGTCCCAATTAAACATCAGAGATTCACAAGCATGGACAGTGCATCAGAATGGATCCCACATATTGTATATAACATTCTTCACACTGTATCTCAAGAAATAAATATGGAACTTCATTCTGATTAAGATTCTTACTTGGCAATCAGAGAAAGACAATTATCATGTGATCTCCCTGATATGAGGAAGTGGAGATGCAACATGTGGGGCTTGGGAGATAGGAAAGGAATAAATGAAACAAGATGGGGTCAGGAGGGAAACCATAAGAGACCCTTAGTCTCACAAAACAAACTGAGGGTTGCCGGGCGGAGGGAGGTAGGGAGAGGGTAGTTGGATTATGGACATTGGGGAAGGTATGTGCTATGGTGAGTGCTGTGAAGTATGTAAACCTGGCGATTCACAGACCTGTACCCTTGGAGCTAATAATACCCTATATGTTAATTTAAAAAATTATTTTAAAAAGATTCTTACTTGGTTAAAGTTTTTCACTTTATATTGATAGATATGATTTGAAATTTTTACTCACAACAGAAAATAACGGAAGGCCATTCTTCAAATTCCTCATGTCTCAAATATCTGTAAGTTTAGGGATTATGCAGTATAAAGAACATCTCTTTTTAAGTCAATAGCCATTTTTAAGTTTTCCTCTTTCTTCAATGATTTGTCCAATTTCTCCATCTGTATTCTCACTTATTCTAGTAAGTTTTAGCCCACATATTTTTTCTGCCTTTGCTAATTCTGTCTACTTTTCCTCTATTCCAGCCCATTCAAGTTTTCTATTAGCTTGGGATTTATAGTTTTGTACTAAAGTGAATAAATTATCTTATTCTGGTTTGTGAATGAAAGATCAGAATCTATTACTTATTTTGACATCTCTCATTAGCTATTTCAACTTCTTCAACTGAAAGAAATTTTAGCCATTTGAAATATGACTGAAACATGTAAAAGGAGCCATCAAATTATATGTTCCCTTCTGGATAAAAATAAGAGGGCAAGAAATTTGTAATGGATCAATTTAAGCCATAAACATGTCTTCCTATTCAAAAAGGACACCCATAAAACTGGCACTTGTTATCAGAATAAAAGATTATTCCCATATATTTGGCTGATGAAATTCTGACCGTAAACTCTACAGTGCTAAAGCAGGTAGCCAGTACTAAATAACCATTCCCATTCCCTTTATACAGATTTCAAAGTGCAATTAGGAGGCGGTTGATATTTTGGCATTTTTGAAGTTAGAATGGAGAGAGTGAGGGTGCATACAGAATACCTAGGATTATTGACCTATTTTTAATCTTACTGAATTGTATTTATTAAGCAATTAACTGCTTCTCAAATTGTGCTGAAGCCTAATAAGGCACATAATGAAATGACTACTCCTTTAGTCAACTGAAAATAAGACTTTGAAATGTCTCAAGAAAGCTTTAACTACTTCGTTCTTAGGGGATCCACAATTTTGAAATCCATTTCTTTTTTTTCTTTAAGATTTTATTTATTTATTTGATAGAGAGAGACATCACAAGTAGGCAGAGAGGCAGGCAAAGAGAGAGGGGGAAGCAGGCTCCCTGCTGAGCAGAGAGCCGGATACAGGGCTCCATCCCAGGACCCTGAGATCATGACCTAGGCCAAAGGCAGAGGCTTAACCCACTGAGCCACCCAGACCCCCCTGAAATCCATTTCTAATTACATGTATAATCTTGGTCACTTTGATTGCTTGCTCAAAGTTGTAAATATAATAATTTCTTTATAATTCTTTGGTTTACAGTTATTGACTTTCAGATAATGGGCATTGTTATACATCATTTCTTTCTTTTTTTTTTTTAAGATTTTATTTATTTGACAGAGATAGACACAGAAAGGGAACAGAAGCAGGGGAACTGGGAGAGGGAGAAGCACGCTTCCTGCTAAGCAGGGAGCCCAATATGGTACTCCATCCCAGGACCCTAGGATCATGAACCAAGCTGAAGGCAGATGCTTAACAACTGAGCCACCCAGGCGCCCCTGTTATACATCCTTTCTAAAATGATATTATTTCAGAGATTATTTAATCAAATGCTCTGATTCCAAAATATGAGAAAACCTGGCCTAAAGAAACTTAGTGTCTTTCTCCTGGACATATAATTGATAATTGGTCACTCTATTCCTTGATTCAGGGTCATTTCCAGTAATCCAGAAAGAAACATGGCTTTGGAATGCCTATATTTGAATAAGACAAGAGAACAGACAAGTCTTAGTGTAGTTCAAATATTCAGAGCTAAGTGACATTATGTAATCTTATATGCCTGAATGCTCTTCATACTTTTTAAGCCATTTTTTCCCTCATAGATAGATTTCTTGGTATTGTTCTCGTTTTCATATTTATTTTAATTATTTAAAAATTTCAAAATTTCCTTTACTTATATATTTTTAAATAAAAATTATATAAATTTAAAGGCGGACAACATGATTTGATTAAGAGATATATATATGTATATATATATAGTTACATATGTGAAATGGTTACTACAGTCATGCTAATTAATATATCCTGTCACATAGTTCTCATTTTTAGCATTTTTTTAGCATACCATTCTCTTAGCTTATTTCCCATTTTTACATTAAATATAAAAGAAACAACCCCTGAATAGCCAAAGCAATTTTTGGAAAGCAAGAAAAGAAAAGCAAAGGTGGAGTTTTCGCAATTCCAAACTTCAAGTTATATTACAAAGCTGGAGTGATCAAGGCAGTACTGGCACAAAAACAGACAGATAGATCAATGAAACAGAATAGAAAACCCAGAAATAAACCCACAATTTTATGGTCAATTAATCTTTGACAAAGCAGGA
This sequence comes from Mellivora capensis, assembly GCA_004024625.1. Lineage (NCBI taxonomy): Eukaryota > Metazoa > Chordata > Mammalia > Carnivora > Mustelidae > Mellivora > Mellivora capensis. The sequence goes on from PISX010018872.1 coordinate 13,142, forward strand.
AGGAATATCTAATGGGAAAAAAAAGTCTCTTCAACAAACAGTATTGGGAAAACTGGACAGCAACATGCAGAAGAATGAAACTGAACCACTTCCTTACACTATACACAAAAATAAACTCAAAATGGATTAAAGACCTAAATGTGAGACTTGAAACCATAAAAATCTGAGAAAAGAGCATGGACTCTGACATTGACTATAGCAACTTCCTTCTAGATATGTCTCCTGAGGCAAGGCAAGGAAAAGCAAAAATAAACTATTGAGACTACATCAAAATAAAAACTTCTGCATAGCAAAAGAAATATTCAACAAAACTAAAAGACGACCTGGAGAATGGGAGAAGATATTTGCCAATGACATATCTGATAAAGGGTTAGTATCCTAAGTATATAAAGAACTTACAGAAGTCAAAACCCAAAAAACCAAATAATCCAATTAAAAAATAGGCAGGAAACATGAACAAACATTTGTCCAAAGAAGACATCCGGATGGCCAACAGACACATGAAAAGATGCTCAACATCACTGATCATAAGGCAAATCAAAATCACAATGGGATCTCACCTCCTACCTGTCAGAATGGTTAAAATAAAAAATACAAGAAACAACAAGCAGTAACAATGTGGAGAAAAAGGAACCCTTTATATGAATATGAATATGAATATGAAATATGAAAACACTAATTCAAAGGGATACATGCACCCCTATATTTATAGCAGTACTATTTTTGTTTCAAATTTTTATTTAAATTCTTGTTAGTTAACATATAGTGCAATTCAGGTGTCAGGAGTAGAATTTAGTGATTCATCGCCTATATATAAAACACCCAGTGCTTGTCATGACAAGTGCCCTCTTTAATACCCATCGCCCATCTAGCCGATCCTCCACCCTCTTCCCTCCATCAACTCAGTGTGTTCTCTATTGTTAAGAGTCTCTCAACGTTTACTCCCCGCCCCCTTTTTTTCCTTCACCTATGTTTATCTGTTTTGGTTCTTAAAGTCCACATATGAGTGAAATCATATGGTATTTGTCTTTCTCTGACTGACTTATTTCATACAGCAGCATTACTTACAATAGCCAATTTATGGAAGCAGTACAAGTGTCGACTGAGAGACAAATGGATATAGAAGATGTAGTGTGTGTGTATATATACACAATGGAATGTTATTCAGCCATAAAAAAGACTGAAATCTTGCCATTTGCAATAACATGGATGGAGCTAGAGAGTATTATACTAAGCAAAATAAGTCAGTAAGGGAAAGACAAATACATATGATTTCAGTCCTATGTGAAATTTAAGAAACAAAACAAACGAGCAAAGGAAAAAAAGGAGAGAAAGAGAGACAAATGAAGAAACAGACTCTTAACCATAGAGGACAGACTGATGGAGTGGGGGATGGGTGAAACAGGTGACAGGGAGTGAGGAGGGCACTTGCTGTGAGGAGCAATGGGTGATATATGGAAGTGTTGACTCACTACATTGTACATCTGAAACTAATATAACACTGTATATATTAGAATTAAAACTGAAAAACTAAAAAAAATATTTTCTAAGGTTGGAGGAAAAAAGAAAGATGGAAAGAAAGAAGACAGAAAGAAATAAATTATAACCGTGCTACTTAACATAGTTAATATTATTATGTAAATCAAATACTTGTAGAAAATTACTACAATTACTTGCAATGAAACATAGATATTGGGGTAAATGACTGCCGCTGAAATCCTGAATATACTCCAGTCAATGCTTCACATCTAACGGTCAAGCTTCCAGCTGCAGGTAAGCTGCTCTACACCAGGGTGAACACGCGCCAGCTCGAGCTCACCCACACCTCTCCGTGGCTGTTGTCAAAGCTCAGGTAATAAACGCCTCGGCTCCACATGGACCGTCCCTCTGGAACTATCCGTACTGGTGACGGAAGGCAGGTCTCGTAAAGTGGAAATCACGAGCCATAATTACCTAGGCATGTAAAGGACTCTCTCGGCCACCACAAAACCCACCCTGAAGAAGAGATTGCTGGCTGGAATGAACGGGAAAACCAGGAACAACAAGCCCACTGAAACTTCCTTGTGCTCCAGTCTCTGAAACACGCAGCAGTGAAGGACAAATTAATTTTTAAAAACTTTCACTTCAGTCGGCATTTAACCATCTCTTTCATTCTCAAGTTCTCATTGATGGGATGAATAAATTAGACGAGTGCATTTGATCAGTGAGCTGAATTCATCAGAGAAAGCCCCCTCGGGCTGAAACCCCTGGCAGGTCAGACGTTCCCCACCCAGAAACCCCTGATAATTGCACATGAGCAGTGATCTTTACCCCTTGTTCTGGGCCAGCCCTACAGCAACCCTACTTCTTGGCTCTGGTCCCTTTCAAAATCTCTGTCCCCCCAGTCAATAGGTTTCCAGAGAGCAAAGCAGCTTAATAGAATCAAGCTCACTAAGGCATCATAGAGAATTGAATTATTGTCCTCTCTGAAACAGAACACATTTAAACAATATTAGCAATAAAAAACAAAGTCCATCAGGAGCATCAAACCTTAGAATAAAAGAAATTAAATGCTAATGGTAAAATTTAATGCCAGCGAGGGAGACTATTTGAGCTGAATATTTTCTTAGCATTTCTCAAATTAAACTAGTAGTGTTTGTTCCATGACACTTGTTAAAAATCAGAAATCATTATAATTATTCAGGGGCACCTAGGTGGCTCACTTAAGCAACCGACTCTTGGTTTCAGCTCAGGTAATGATCTCAGGATCAGGAGGAGATGGTGCCACACATTGGGTTCTGTGCTCAGCTAGAGTCTGCTTAAGATTTTTTCTCTTTTCCTCTGCCCCTACTCCCCCATGCTCGCTCTCGCTCTCTCTCTCTCAATAAAAAAATCCTTATGATTATTCATTAAACTGAGAATGCACCTGTCTGTGATATTGTCTATATAATTTATGAAGACTTCTCTGTCATTTATAGTAACAGAAAAAATTGATTACTAATATGTTCTAATGGACACTGTGAAAAGTAGTTTGCATTTCCTTATGTGTATATGATAAGATGCACTTAAAAGGAGGTCTATTTAAAATAGACCGTAATATATTGGGAGGTCTTGCTTTTTCTATTAAAAAATGTTTAATAAGGAAACCATATATAACTTTCCATATTACAATTTCAAAGATTTTCTATAAACATTTTAAATAACCCACTGCTATTAGTAATTATTAAAGAATAAACAAAAAGATCAAAAATATAACTAAGACTCCTAATACAACTACGAATACTTTAAGTATACAAAGTAGAAGATCTTAAAGATCTTGGGCTATTTGTCACTTGAATTTTATTTAAAAGCTGTGCTTTACTGACTATAATGTATAGAATAATAAAGTTTCTGAGGGTGATTCCATATGAACAACTATAATTTGGATCGTTTCCTCTAAACAATTAATAGTTCTCTAAGTAATGACATCAATTTGTACTAAAAGGAACTATACCCTTTAGATTTAAAACAAAAAGGAGAGCCAAACAAAAACTACTATAACAAGCTTTCATCTTTTTTTTTTTAACAAGCTTTCATCTTAAATGAGTACAATAAAATGTTATATTTCTATGCCCCTACTGAAATGGAAAAAAAAAAAAAACTAAAGGAAGGGCAAATAATTTTGTTTAAAATCTCCAAGCTAGGGGCGCCTGGGTGGCTCAGTGGATTAAGCCTCTGCTTTCGGCTCAGGTCATGATCTCAGGTTCCTGGGATTGAGTCCCACATCGGGCTCTCTGCTTGGCGGGGAGCCTGCTTCCCCCTCTCTCTCTCTCTGCCTGCCTCTCTGCCTACTTGTGATCTCTCTCTCTCTGTCAAATAAATAAATAAAATCTTAAAAAAAAATCTCCAAGCTATCCTTGTGATTTAGTTTATAGTTTGAGTTTACAAAGCACCTTTAACTTCAAGAATTCAAAGTACTTAATTGAAAAAAACCTCCCACCTTTGCAAGAAGGCTATAATATGAAGAACAAATATGTTTTGACAATTTGAAAACAAATCCCAAAGAATTCAGCGTCTTGTCAGTGTTCCTCATGAATTCTGCTTCAGGAGCCCATAGGTTGGGAGGAGGAAGAATTCAGCGTCTTGTCAGTGTTCCTCATGAATTCTGCTTCAGGAGCCCATAGGTTGGGAGGAGGCAGGTGTCAGGTGACCTGTAGGCACCCAACTCCATGCCTGCCTCCTACCTCTTCCTCTTCCAACCCTGCAGGGGGCAGGACCCCCACGGAGCTCCCCACTGCTGGGGAGAGGGAGACGGGGGTGACAGTCAAGGAGCCCCCAGCCTCCCCCAGAAGACTGACCTGCAAAGTGAAAACTCACTACACTGTGTGTTCCTTGTTCCTCCACTGGGTTCTTCAGGCTCCAAGAGCATCTTTATTTCCTTCATGGCCATCATCCCAATTATAATCACACATTTATCTGTGTGTTTCCATCTTTATAAAACGTCTGTCTTCCCGGGGAGACTGGGAGCCAGGAGGGCAGGGAGCTGGTCAGCTGTGTTCACTGATACATGACCTGTGCTTAGTTCAGTGTCTGGCACTTAACGGGTGCTCGGAAATACTTGTAGAATAAATCAGTAAGTGAATAAATGTACCCAGCAAGGGAGAAAACCGAGTAGAAGAGGGCAACGTGGTAGAGGGGACAATCTGGGTTTAAAAAATGAGTAAATGCTTACAAAGCAGAAAATATTGACAGAGGGGGTCAAGGCTAGGGGCTTTCCAGGCAGAAGGTATACAAAGTACAAGGCAAGTAGATGTCAAATGCCATCCAGTGTATTTAAGAGCTGTTTGATACTTGCAGAGTATAAAGTGCAAGGGAAGAATGGCAGGAGATCAGACTAGATGTGCGAACAGAAGACAGATCGCAAGGGTCTGCTCTGATCTGCTGTGGAGTTGGCCTTTACCTAGAGCCAATGAAGGAGCTGCTGGAGGGTCCACATGCACAGAAAGTGAAGCTTCACACCAGGAGTCAATGTCCAGACTCAAGTCATAGCCCTGCCACTAATAGGCAACTGGTCACCTTGAGCAGGCCCCTTAGCCTTTCCATAGTGGGGTGCCCCAGCTTTAAAATGAGACAAGTGAGGCTCACTGCTCAGAGCTCAGCGGAGCTGGGTGCAAAGGCCGCTCTGGCTCTGAAAGTGGGTGTGATCTGAATGATGTTGCATGGGACGTGAGGCTCGTGGGGGGCTGGAGGAGAACGTGGGGATTCCACAGCAGGCGCTCTGACAGATGAAGGCCACCACTCCCTTACGCCAGTGGGGAGTGCTGATCAGAAGGGCCAGGAAGCCGTAGTCTCTTCATGGTTGAGTTTTGGGGAATCAAAAGTTATACATGGAGTTTTGACTGTGTGGAGGGTAGGTATTCCTAACCCCTGCGTTGTGTAAGGGTTAACTGTATCTTCTTTCAATATTCCTGTAAGACTCTCCAAGGTGACTGAGTCTAAACCCAGAGGGTTACTCAGTGGCTATGCACTGCCCCAGCTGCTAATGCAAGAGCAGCAGATTTTCCAATGCTGTAAATTACTGCGAACGAAGTCCTGTTCTGCGGTGGAGCGTCTCCTGGAAGCCCCTGGCTGTCCCTTCAGTCTTTTTACTCCTGGCTCAGCTTCCCCAGCACTGGGGCATGGCTGAAGAGACAAAGATACACACAGCCACAGGCGGACACGGGCACATACACAGACAGACCTGGATGGCCATGTGGGGCTGGGGAATCTCAGGACGGTCTGAAGGGAGAAGAAAGTTAAAAGCTGATTCTGAGAAGCTGAATCACTTCTGCCGTATCTCACTAATGATTCCATATTTGGCTGTGTCGCTGACTTAGGATTAAGCTGCCACAACACCCTGCTGCAGAGAGGTTTAGGACAGATCTCCCATGGTGTGAGCCCAGGCCATATATATATGTCAGATGCAGTTGCAGAGGTGAACAGATGACCTATTTCATTTCTTTCTGAGAGCAACAGGACAAAGCTGAACTGGGACAGAAAATGGTTGTTTAAGGAATCCAACAGCATGCCTGCCAGCCTACACTCTATTTGGCTCAAGCTGGTGACTCATTTCATGACTTTCATAAGTTCTAAAATTCACTGATACAATTTAAATGAAGAAACTAAATAGTCAGGAGACAAAAGTAGACTTGTACACTCTGTTCTCCCAGCTGTTTCAAAACTTGCTTTTCCAAGGCCCAACTTTTCCCCCCTAAGAGGCACGGTGGTAGACAGGTGAAGGAAGATTAAGATCAGAATATTTATAAAATCAGAAGACACATATCTCATTCTTTATTGTTACAGAGAGAGAGAGAGAGAGCGCACAAAGGCAGGCAGAGTGGCAGGCAGAGGGAAAAGCAGGCTCCCTGCCGAGCAAGGAGCCCGATGTGGGACTCGATCCCAGCACACTGGGATCATGACCTGAGCTGAAGGCAGCTGCTTAACTGACTGAGCCACCCAGGCATTCCTGCCGCTTGTTATTGATTGCCACATAGAAGACGGTGCCTTTGCTCTGGAATCTGAAATCAGTAAAGGAAGGAAATATAATCCACCAGGTTTCACTCACTTGGTGAAGATCCATATATTTTAGAGTTGCATCTCCTGAAGGTAGTCGAATTCTCATCATACTTTATCAAACAAATATGGCAAGAAATTTTTGGCTTATTTCATGACATATGAAAGTAACAATAAATCCAGTAAGCTTCTATTTTAGCAGCAAAAAAGGAAGAGAAAGATTTACTTGCATAACAGCTTCTGAAGGAACTCCTATTAATAGTAGATTTGATTCCTGCTATCCATCCTGTATGCATGCAAAGCAAAATATCTTCTATAATCAAAATATGTTGCATCTCTTTGGACAGGACCCAATTTCCTACTCATGAGACATATGGTGATAAAAGTGTGATAGATTATTTTGCTTCTTAAGGGGTGTTTAAAAAGCTACTTTCACAGATAACTCACTTGAAAGAATAGCTCACTTCCTCCATAATTAAATATACATTCCAACAGCCTACCTCCATCATTTAAAAGGGCAACTGTAATTGACTAATAAAATGTAGCAATGGCTAGAAAAAGAAGCCCTGTGTTTGAAAATGGCACCAAATACTTATATTTTTGTGAGCTCAGCAGATATTCACTTACACATGCATCAAGACATGGATGGTGCATTCATAAAAGGACTGCTTTCCCCCAGATGGTATGAACCTAAATCTTTAAAGTATATCTAAGAAGGAGGAACTTTATATGATCCACATGAGGCTTGAAGATGTGGTAAAGACAACCCAATGATCACTAATGGGGAATCTTATTTTCCTAGAAAATTCTATCAGGATGGCAGAAACAAATATCTTTGGCTAAAAGCAAGAGTAAAACATGTTTTCCAGCAGTATTTAGCATTATATTATTACCAAAAAAAAAAAATCTTGAAAAATAAGGGTCTATGTCTGTCTATATATAGTATCTATACAGAGATGATTAGAGTTCACCAGCTGAAGTTACTAACGTCAAAGGGATTGTGAGAGGTTTGAATGATTAGATTTTTCTGGTGATTCCAGGAAGGCTGACTCAAAGATACTCCTCTCATTGGGTTACTTCTTAATGCCAAATACCAGAGTCCTGGTGTTGAAAATTAACCTAAGACAGTTCGGCTTCTTCAAGGTTACTAGGTCTTTTGTAAATACTAGTGGTCCCTGGTGTTTAGAGCCAGATGGGATGTAACACTGACAGCAAATCTTGGATATAATGCAGCTGAAGTATAAACATTTATTAGCAAACAAGAAGAAAAACAGTTTTCTACCATCTGCTCTTGTAAGCTCAGGGAAGTCCTCACTCGGTCTTGCAGATCTCCTATACAACGTTGCATATAAGAACCCTCCAAGGTAAAGCAGCCTACCTCCTAGTGAGGTTGGGCTCAGAGCCTTTGTGTGGAGACACAGTACCAAACAGAGCCTGCTTCTAGCTCCATAAGGCTGCTGGGCTGGCCTGTCTTAGATCTTTCTCATTCAAGGGTGATGATTCCTGTATGGTCCTCTTAGCTAACCACCTATTTTGGCCAGCACTTCACCAGTAAAAATTATTTCCTAATAGCCCTCACTGAAGAACAAACCTTTGGCATGAATTTTGACAATACTGGAAGAGCATGTAAAACCCCCAAAGAGAACGGACTCCTGAAGAGGGTGCTTTAAATGTCAGTGAACTACTCCTGGATTGTACAGTACAGTTCACCTCACCCACAGTAACACAGTGTTGGCACTGATGCAGTTTAAACTGTCACACAGACAACATAATGCCCCATTCTGTGCTTTCATCCTTTCCTATTTGCTTTTGTGCCTCCTTTATAAAAAAAAAGATTTATTTATTTATTTTAGAAAGAGAGCGAGCATGTGAGTGGGGGATGGTGCTGAGGGAGAAGGAGAGAGAATCCTCAAGCAGACTCCCCATTGAGCAAGGAGCCCCGTACGGGGCTCAATCTCATGACTCTGAGATCATGACCTGAGCTGAAATCAAGAGTCTTGGTTGCTTGAGCGACTGAGTCACCCAGGCGCCCCACTTCTGTGTTTCTTTTTAATCAATAGTCCATGAGATGAACATGACTTTCCTTAATCAGAATCAAGGAAATTGATCAAGGAAATTTCCTTCAAAGACCACTTGTTCTTACTGTTGACTAGTTAGAAAATCTTTATAAAATAAAATGTTCCAAAAGAATCCTTCTGTAGGTGGTGTTGTTAGAGGATAACTGTGAAGATTTGTCATTCTTGAAGGCAGGGATACGGTAAGCTAGAAAAATTTTAGATAGTGCTCTGAAGGGGTCATTACAAGTCTGTACAATTTATTTACCCACTCTCATATGTCTAAATCCACACCCCTCAAATGACCTGGAATGTATTTAGTGACAGAATCCTTATTTTGAGGAAACCCTCTTAGTGTCCTGTGCCGTGCTAGAACACACTTTGAGAACTGCTGGCAATAAATTGCCCCAGTCAGAATGAAGTTAAAAAGAATGGTTTCCACATAAGAAGAGGTTTCCACATAAAACCTCTCTCGGGAAACCACCTCAGTATCTGGAAAATCTTTCTGTATCTGAAATACATACTTTTTGCAATATTGTCAGCCCATTTCCTGCTCTTCCATTCTCAGTGGAGATGAGGACAACAGGCCACCATTTTCATGATAAGGGATCATTATTCCCTTAGAGAACTTAATACAATGTCCATCTACTTCCTCTACTGCAACAACAGTGAGCCCACTCATTGAAAAAATCTTAAGTTTTAATCTCCAACAAAGAAGAATTATCTTTGTGGCTCTACTGGGAATGCCATGGTGCTTAGAGACTACTATAGAGTCACATGGGCGTGAGGTTCTAAAATCAGCATAGAAGCAAAAATTATGCACACAATCAAGACTACCCTTGAAAATCCTCTAGAAAGGTTCCCTTTGTGAGACCAGCATACCATATTTCAAGAAGCCAAATGCTCTTTTTCAAAACTGGGTCAGATGGCTGTTTCTTCAGTTGAGTACTAGATAAAGTAAGATTAATGTAAGGATGTCACATTCTATGAAAAATGCAAATCTTTAAACACTAGAATTCCATTTACCACTGCAAGATGCTCACACCATGAGGGCTCACAGGAACTGAGGTTGCCTGGGTGAAGGACAAATTCACTCCTCTCATCTTTTACTCTTTCCTGGGACTACACATTTTGAAGGCAATTACCAGATATCTATCTGTACTACTTAAGTCCCTACTCTCTCTTCTCTTTTCTGGTTTTTGTTTCTTTTTAAAATTTTTACTGATCCACTGTAATTGATTTTTGTAAATATACCCAGGCAATATCATTTTACTAAAATTTTAAAAATAAATATATAAATGTATATATGTACATATACACAGTCCATGGTAGCATTTTTTCCCCCTAGGAGGTTGCATCCATCATATTTGGCTCACTACTGCAGGCAATTTAGGCAGCCTATTTAGGACTAAACAGGAACATTCTGAAGATTTGAGGGAAAAACTGTTCAACAGTCCCAAAGTCCAGGACAGCAACAGAGACTCTGGGATAACATATGTAGTATATGATCAGATAAATCACTTTTAACAAAATGACTAAAAATAGGAGGGAAAATACGTGTCTCCTGGGGCTGGGGATTTCTGTCTGGAGCCAGAAGAGCAGATTTTCTCATGTGAATGTGGTTTCTTATGGTTTTCACCCTAACAATGAACCACTCTGCAGAGAACTGTAATGGGCCACTGGTGGAAGGGAAGAAGATGATGGAGTGTCTACAAGCCTTCAGATATCAGGGAGCACTTGCAGAAAAGTTAGATGACACTTCCCCAAGCTCTGCACTGAGTTCTACCCAGCACAGCATAAGGGATGGCCGGGTTCTTGGCTTGCAGGCACTTAGGCTGGATTTCTGCTCTACTCACCTCCTACCTGATTCCTCACACTCGCCTGAAAAAGTCCTCTTCCCAGCTTCTCTTCTGTCTAAATCCCATTTGCTCCCACTTCCAAAGGAGCTGAAGCAGAAGTCATAGTCACACTCCTCCCCCTCAAGGTGAGTAATTAGTGCTAACTGGGCTGAGAGTCCTTCCCTGGAGATGTCACAGTGAAAGCCTAGAAGAAGTCTTTATCCAGGGGAGACAATTGGGTTGTTTCAATCATCATAGCCTCCCCTATGTAGGGAACACTGCCCAAATGTCAGAAAGTCTGAGCTACAGGCAGACAAACTCATGGGCTCACTTATTTCTTCTGTCATTTCATTTCACTGACTCTTACTGAGTCCCTACTGTGAGCAAGGTTCTGTGCCAGGCCATGAAACAGCTGGGCCAGTACCAACACAGCCATAGTTTGCAGTTGGAAACATCCAAAGACTTTGGGGCAAATTCCATGGTGGTGCATGCAAACATAAGGGGAATGAGTACTGCAGATATTCCTCCTGGACTAAGCAGAAAATGAATTCTCACTGATCTACACTTACCTGCTAAGAAAGCCTGTGAGTCTTGCTGCTGAATTAAAAAGTACCCTAACTTTATTTTTGCTTTGCTTAGCTGTGTGTGTTACTGTATTTTAAATCAAGAGTATTCTACAGGCAAAGGATTTTCAGCTGCTTTCAGTTCCAGTGACAATGTGATTCATTCATTCATTCATTCATTCACTCAACTAACATACACTGAGCATCTACTAAAGTGTTACCACTATGCCAGGCATAGATGCAAAAGAAAAAAAGAAATGAACAAAGCAACCAAACTATAAACAAACTGCCATGCTAGGGAAGGTTATTTTCTGGTGAAGGAGTCAGACATTGTCTAGTTTTACATGTATATATGACCCTCAATTCTTCTTACTTCTCATGTGACAGATGGGGTGAACAGAGCTTAAGGGGAGTGCAAGATAAGATGGGAGCATGAAGGAGGAATTTCTTTTCCTCTCTATAGTAACCTATTAGATGAGATATGAAACCTCAACATTAGCTTTTCCTCATGATCCCCACCTTTCCAACGATAATCTCTTGCTTCCATATACAAAACATCTCTATAAACTGGCTCCCTAATTTTTATCTAAACATGTCTTACATATTGCTAATATCATGCCTTTGCTCACTTCCTTTTCCTGTCTGGAATGCTATTTATCTAGTCCTGATTAATTTAAATTCTACTTTTCTTTTAGGGGCAAACTCATATGGCCCCATAATCAAGAAAACCTTCCACATCAAGCCAGCTCCCAGCCCAGGGCCTGGCACCGGAATCAGTCTAATTTCACTGAATGAGAACATTGATTTCTAGCCTGAACCAAAGCACAATCTGCTTATGTCACTCATGTGGCATTTTCCTTCCCCTCCTTACATTGTGAATTATTACTTTATTTTTATATCCCACCTTTCTAAGTAGAGTCAGGGAAAGCTCACTTCAGAGACCACATCATTTATAGCTCTGTTTCATCTTGCTGACAAAGGGCCTGGCACAATTGATATTTATTCTTTGTCATTAACCATGAAAGGAATGTTATCTGAAATATAATGTGTTAGTAAATTATTTTATTCCTCAAATATTCATGGAAGGGCTACTATGGATTTGGCAGTATGTGCTCTAGGCACTGAAGTTACAGTGCTGAACATAAATTTCTGCTGTCATGGAGCTTATGTTCTAGTGGAGGTAAGCAAAACTAGGCACACACATACATAATGTGTCAGGGGCAATTGATGCTATGAAGAAAAATAGAAGAGGCTAAGAAAGATGGTGGGGTTGCTGAGGAGGGCTGTGTTATACAGGTTGGTCTGGAAAGGCGTCTATGATAAAGTGGACATTTGAGAGAGATCTGTTGGGAGTGAGCAAGTCATTGAATAGCTGGGTCAAGAGTGTTTCAGAAGAGTTTTGAACACTATGAGATAGGGGAAGAGTGGGAGGGATGAGGGGCTCAAGCCTCTGGGAAGATGTGGTTTTGGTCTGAATGAAGTGAAGCCTTTGGAGAGTCTCTGGCAGAAGACTTATATTGTACAAGGATGGTCTTGTAACCTATACATGTAGAATATAGTTCACAAAAAGGCAAGGGAGGAAGGAGGGAGAACAGCTGGGGGCATTTCTATGACTTGGACAGTAATGTGGGAAGTGGAGCAAAGCAGTCAGGCCCAGATATATTCTGGACATACACCAAAGGTAGATTCAATAGATTTTTCTATTGGACAAAATGTGAGATGTAAGAGAAATAGGAGTTAAGATGATGGCAAGATTTGGGGCCTACAGGACTAAAAGAACAGGCTTGTTATATACTGAGTTTCCCAAAGCATGCTTGATCATGGCAAGAATCAGAATGTTTGTCCTGGACATGCTGAGTTTGAGATGCCCTTTAAACACCCACTTCGAGAAGCCAAGAAGTCATCTATCTGGACATATGAATGTGTAGTTCAGGGAGGGAATTCAAGCCAGAGGTGTGGATTTGTACTTGAAAGTATATAGGTAGTGTTTAAAGCCAGGAGACTGGATCGACTCTCACAAGAGTGACTGTGGTTAGAGAAGGAAGAATTCCCAGATGAGACCTGGGCATGCCAACATTTAGAGAAAAGGGAAATGAGGAGGAGCCAGCAAAGGGAATTGGAGGGGGACAGTGGGGTGAGAGGGAACTAAGATAGAATGTATCCAAGCAAAGAGGGAGGGAGAGGCAGTCAACTCTGCCCAATTCTGCTTAGATCTAATAAGATGAGGACTTAAAATTGACCACTGGGTCAGAAAACCAGGAGGTTACTAGACACTTTGACAAGAGCTGTCAGGGACTGGAATGGTGCAGTTGAAAGCCTGACCAGAGAGGGGTCAACAGAAAACAAAAGAGAGGCATGCAGGCAGAGAGTAGACACATGTCCTTGGGAGAGTTTTGTCGCAGAGAGGCCACAGGTAAGAGGTAGTGGCTCTAGGGAAATATGAGGGCTAGGGAGGACTTTTAAAGATGGGAGCTTGGTTGCATAATGACTATGAGTGGAAATCACTGAGTATTGAGAGAGAATAATTCAGTACAGTGAGGAAAAAATGGGGGATTCAGGAGAGAGTGGCAATTGCTAGAATAATACTTTTGAGCAGATGAGAAGGAAGAGGGTCTAGAGGATAAATGGAAGAACACTGTTTACCCACAAGTGGAGTAAAGCCAGTGCACATGGGTACAGTATAAAAGTAAGTTGGGAGACATGGTAGGGTGTGTGCGTGTAACCCAAGTGGACCCAGTGGGTGGGATGATCTGTTTTAGTGTTTTCTGTATTGTCAGTGAAGGAGAAAGCAAAACAGCAGAGAGTAATGTGGAAGGAAGTGTTGGAGATTTAAGAAAAGAGAAGAACATGCAAAATAGTTGTCCATAAAATGAGAAACTGAATTGATAAGGAAATGAGAAGGGAGACTTGGTAGTACCAAAAGCCCACCTGAGGTAGCAGGTCATGACTTTAAACTGAGACTACCCAAAAAATTAAATAAATAAATAAAGTGAGACTACCAAGTAGAATTAGAGTCACAGAATGGGAGTCAGTTTGCATCACATATAGCAAATATAAAAGTATCTGGGATATAAAAATACCTTGGATAAGGCATTAGCAATAGCACTGGATCTTTAAACATGCTCCATTTAAGGTACGCTTAAATTTTAATTCTATAATATCTAACACTATGTCAAATGAATCAGGAAGTTCATTTTCAAACACTACTAAAATATTAAATAAACATGTAAGTTTTGGATTATGGTCAAAGTACCAAAGTTGATCATAGATGCTGAGATAGAAAACTGACCTAAGTAGCGGCAAGAGACCATGCTAGATAAATAGGTGGTAGATGGAGGAGGCAGCTAAAGTAGTGAGAAAAGGCTAGATTACTTGAGCCAACCAAGCCTGAAAAAGGGGTCTTATGGAGGCCTGGGCTGTGCACAGAGTGCAATGGACATGCCCAGTGCAGTGGTGGTGGATGGAGAGACCATAGTGATATATGGTCGGCATGTCTTTTATCAGTGATTGCAGTGGTCCCAAAGCAGAACATGGCAGCACAGGCAATAAATGGCCAGCATGAGGAAACTTTCATGTAATGAGGTTGGGAAGGGGATGGAGAGCATGATGATGAGGGAGACTAGGAAATGAAAAGTGAAATGTGGTCTAGAAGAAAAAAAATCATTGGCATTGGCACAGAGCCATTCACTGCTCAATGCAATATTCATTCTCAAAGCTCAACTTTATATTCCATTTGGTATATTAAAACAGGATGCTTATTCCCTCAAATTTCATGATTGCTTTTTCTGGAATTGGCAAAAGTATTCCAAAGTGATCTATATGCTACAATAATCACTTGACCTTAAATATGACTCAGCCTGATGCAAAATGCCATCCAGTTTACCATTCAGATTACTGTATGTATCTATGTCAGTGCCGTAGTGTGCTTTATCATATGGTATAGCCATAATCTACTCCCCATCTTTTTGGAATTAGAGATGTATTGAGGAAATAATCATTTCAGAGCAGCGTGGTAGGCAGGTTACAAGGTAGCTCCCTGATTCCTGCCTCCTACTGTTCAAGTCTTTATGCAATCCCCTCCCCCTGAGTAGGCGGGAATGGAACTTGCTTCCAGCCAATGGGCTGGCACAAAGATGATGTTAAGTCTTCATTTTGCTAGTAGACTGATGCTAGAGATGGGCTCCCTTGCAAGTTTTGAAGATGTAAGCTGCATGTTGTGTAAGACAGATGTGTTTGACAATCTCTGTTTTTCTTGCAGGTATCTGTGTGCTCTTTTGGTGAGTAGGTTGGTGGGGTGGGGTGGCTGGGAGATGAATGAACACAGAGGCTAAGAAAGAGCAAGGCTGAGAACAGCTCCTCATACCTCAGATGAACTAAGTTGCTTCCCAAAGTAAGGAGATGCATTAGCCCCTCCCCACCCCTCCTCACCACTTTCACCAAGTAGCCACTGGTAATCACATCCATTGGTCAGGCTACAGATTTGCTCCCCATGTGCGCCTGAGAATTTGGCTTGTTTTCCAGATCCTAGAGCTGCAGCCCATTATTTGCTGTAGTTATGGGGCAATGACTGATGGATACATGGATTGAAACAAATGATCACCTCTACTAGGGAGAAAAAGGGCCTTCAAGTGACTCTGCTGAGGGTCATTCCACTTCTTCACATTCATGCACAAAGGATATCTTGTCGTCATTATTAGGCAAGTCAGGTTTCTTGTACACTTGACTTCACCCAAGCTTCTCTGTTTATAAGTATGCAACATGATTGTAAAATAATGATAAAAATAACCTCAAACCTCAAGACATCCTGTGAGAGTATAATGAAAGCCCAGTACCAAATAAATAGCTCATAAATAAAATTCAGCGATGTTTCTTCTTGTTATGCAGGGAAACCACATTAGAAGACACTGGAAATAGAGAACTATAAAAAATAGATCCAACGGCATTCATTCTTTTAAACAATCAAAATTAGACTGGCTATTTTCCTGATTTATGTATCTATTTATTGCAAACCAACATGCTTAGTTCAGCCTGAATCTGCAAGAGTCATAAAGGAAAACCCAAGTGCCTTTTTAGCCTATGGTCCTCCTGGGGTATAAACATTAACTGTTCATAGAAGAAAATAGAATAATCAGCCTTCACTACTTAAATATCCTTTATCTCTGCTGTACATACATTCCAATGGAATGATTATCCTAATCACAATGTTGAGAGCAAATGAGTTCATTTAAAAATCATTTAAAGATCATTATTGACAAAGGATTTAGTTCAATACTAAGTTTCCAAATTGATCTCTACATCATATAAGATTAAATCCAGTTCTAGTGCAGGTAGGGTGTGAGTAGAAAGAGATGATGGAGAGGCCCAGATCGACATACTCTATAGTATTCATATTCTCACAAGTAGGAAGAGCCACATTCCTCTGAGGTTCAAACTGAAATTTTTTTTTTTCTGGCAAATAATAAACTACTACTCAAGCCAAATTTTCTTAGGCTGTGAAAAAATTGAAAACTAGACTCAATTTCTAACATTCATCTTGTAATTAATTCCACAGGATAACAAAACTTGAATTTTGAAACTTGATTCTTTTTTGTCAACTGGAAAACCAGACAAAACCATTTGACTGCCAAGAGCGTGAGAGTCCAAGTGGAAGAAGCACGGCAGGAGAGGGGAGAATAAGTGAGGCTTAAAAAGATGGAGGCTTGATCCTGTATACACACATACTCACCCACATATATGTGTACGAATGCATGCACATGCAAGTGTGCAGACACATGCACACCACACACACAGGCACTCCCTCATCATTCTGATATCTGATATCATTTTAAATGTCTCTACCTCTGGCCCACTTTGTTCTAGCCAACGCAGCCTCCTCACTGTGAACCTCCTGTACCGTGAACACTCCAGCACTCCAGCACTTTTCTGCCTCAGGGTCTTGGCACATGCTTTTCCTTTGTCTGGAATGTTCTCCAAATAACCACATTGCTCACTTCTTTACTTGTGTCATGTCATTACTCAAATGTCATCTTATTTTTGAGGCCTTCCCTGACTTCTTCACAGCACTCATCAAGCCCCAGTACACATTATATAAATATGCATTTAAATAAGTGATATTTGCCTAAATAACTGCATAGATTATATATGTTCTATGTAACATAAATATACATACATATGTACAAAAATATTTGTATTTGTTTATTATTTCAACTGCAAGATCAATAAAGGCAGGCTCTTTCTTTTGTTTACCACTCTGGTTCCCTCAACTGAAATGTGGGTAGCCCATTATAAGCACTCAATCCATATTTAGTGAATGAGGGAGGAAGGCGAGTGAGACTAGATAGGACAGACTCCCGGCTAATCAATCAAGTTGGCTTGGGTACAACTAAGAGTCACCTCAAGAAGAAAATAAATCTTTTGTGTCATCTTGAACTCTGTATCTCTGTATATATACTTGCTCATTCAATAAAAGGTTTTTTACCTTTAGTAATAAACTGTACTTATATACTCTTTAAAATTTTAAGGACATATCTGGGCTTATGAAATTATTTCAGAGAGACTCTTAACCAATACAGTCCCTATATCACTGGAAAACCTTCTAAGTCAACAAGTTGCAATTACTGTATTGGCATTTTTGCATGTGTCTTATCCATTGTTCATTTTTATTACAAAAAAAATGCCCATAAACAGGGCTTCTATTTTTATAAACATTTGCTTTCACTGTTTATTGTCCCAGAGTCAGAGCTTTTAAAATCATATCCTTAGTAAGTCATCATCACACACACAAATTTATGGTCTTTCCCTTGTGAGGTAACTAATTAGTCGGAGGATCTGACTTCTAAAGCCTTCCTGTACATAAATAGACCAGGAAAAGAGAGGGCACAAAAAACTTGAGATAGAAGCCAAATCTCTTTTTTCAAACTCTGAAAGAGCAAACAGCCGAGTGTAACTAACCTCTATGAATTGCCAGATGGATTAGTTAATGTTTGCATAGAATTTTTTAAATGAAAGCCGCCACAGAATGGCTAAATCTTTCTATTAACCCAGCTGGAATGCTTTCTTGATTTTTTCATGCTGTGTTGAAAAGTCTTTGAAATGAAATCCACACACACAAAAAAATGGCTAATGACCTTCCAAGGAGGAAGTTTTCACTCATTCATCTCATTATCAAAATACTCAAGGGAAGGACAAGGCTTGCCTGTGTGTGGGGTCTACTGCCATGATGAAAGTTCATATTTAACACACTTGACCAAGATGACAACCTGCAGAGATTCAACACTCTCCTTAATCAGTTGGGAGGGAGTCAAGGAAAACCTTTACTAACATATCAATCCAGGGTTCCATTATAGTCACTCCCACAGATCAATTACAATATAGGAGGCATGCCAAACCATGGATGGGTAAGGCCAAATTCTAATAATTCACCTTCATCCCCAACATTTCAAGTTGCTATTAAGTTTGGTTCTTTTATAGGTCATATATAGTTCAGTTTAAAGTAAGGATTTTGACAACTGAAATCCAACTGGACAGAATGTACAGTAGCTATTAGTCTGGAACACTCTTCCAAACTCCTCCCCCCAATCTCCACCCATTTCCTCTTTTCCCTCTGTTGGCAGTAGAAAATTATCAACAACAGGTTGAAGTCCAAAGAGAGAGAGATCATTCATATCTCCTACCCTCAAGCCCCAAAGGACTGAAAAAAGTAAAAGTGAGGATGGGCATATTACAGTGGTGTTTTCCCATTCTTTCCTTTACAAATGTTATTTGTAAAATGTTAAAGTATACATAGTGCAGCAAATGCTGAAGGTTTGACCACTGCTTTTTGTTTTTTGGGCCTGGGCCTGGCCTAAGTTAAACTTGCTTCCTCTGATAGTGAGGATTGCTTTTGTACAGTGTCCTGGCCAATACTCTGTGCCTACCAATTTAGTGAAGACTCTAGAGATGACCAAACTCGGCAGGAAGGTGGCATAGCTTTGTCACACATCACACCCTCACTCTGGCTCTTAAAAATAAATTTTAAAAAGTTACAGTGTCTTCCTCTTGATGTAATGGATCTAGAGCAATGATTAGCAATGGCTGCTAAAATACTAGGTCAAAAGCTGATAGAAATGGATCAGGCTGACAACATCAGAACTCATTTTAGGGCCACACAGCAGACATTCTCCTGGTGGAAGTACAAAAAAAAAAAAAAAAAAAAAAATCTATGCCAAAAAAGGAATCAGAGGCTGATTTGATCAAACCTCTAGATCTAGCTATCAGTTCTAACTACCAGTTTACAACAAATACAGGAAACAAAAGTTCAAGGCAACTGATAACCTGGAAATACAATCAGCAAAATACAGAATGTGGGAAACTATAGAGCAAATTACCCATTTATATCAATGGACACATTGCAAGGAAAAATGAAAACAAAAGAGAAACTATGGATTTTAAATGCCTTAAAATGACTTCCCAAGCAAATTAAAGGTGTTGATATTATTTAGATCTTAATTTGAACAGAACAACTATTAAAAACCATTTACAAGATAATTATTACAGCTCATTACAAGTTGATTGGATATATGATGATATTAATTTTTTAAAGTAATAATTTCATTGAGGTCATAGTTTTTAAAAAGATGTCTTGTCTTTTAGAAATTCATACTAACATGTATACTTTTAAAATGATATGATAAGAACAAACTGGTGGTTACCAGATGGGAGAGGATGAGCAAAATGGGTGAAAGGGAATGAGAGGTACAGGCTTCTAGTTAGGGAATGAGTGAGGCACGGGAATGAAGGGTACAGCATAGGTAATATACTCAATGGTATTGTAATAGCGTTAACTGGTGACAGATGGTATCTCCACTTGTGGTGAGCATAACATAATGTATAGACTTGGCAAATCACTATGTTGTACACCTGAGACTAATGTAACATTGTATACCAACTATACTTCGGTAAAAAAAGAATGATATGATGTCTGGAATTTGCTTCAAAATAGTCCTGTGGGAATAGGTGGGATGGTGGAATTCAGATGAAATAAGGTTGGACATGGGCTGATGACTGTTGAAGCTGGGTACTGTTAGATGAGGTTCATTAGGCTGTTCTCTCTACTTCTGTACAGATTGGACACTTTTCACAATAAAGAGTTTTTTAAAAAATTAGGGGAAGTGGGTCACCTGCTGGTTTACTCAGGCAAGTGTCTGACTCTTGGTTCCAGCTCAGGTCATGATCTCGTGGGTTGTGGGATAGAGCTCCACACTGGGCTTGCACTCTTTGGGGCGTCTGCTTGAAGATTCTCTCTCTCTGCCCTTCCCCCACACACTCTCTCTTTCTTTGTAAAATAAATAAATAAATCTTTTTTAAAAATTAGGGGAGGGAGAGGGTGGTGGAGTTATGGACATTGGGGAGGGTATGTGCTATGGTGAGTGCTGTGAAGTGTGTAAACCTGGAGATTCACAGACCTGTGCCCCTGGGGCTAATAATACATTATATGTTTATAAAAAAATAAATTAATTTAAAAAAATAAAAATAGGGACGCCTGGGTGGCTCAGTTGGTTAAGCGGCTGCCTTTGGCTCAGGTCATGATCCCAGCGTCCTGGGATCGAGTCCCACATCGGGCTCCTTGCTCAGCAGGGAGCCTGCTTCTCCCTCTGGCTCTGCCTGCCACTCTGTCTGCCTGTGCTCTCTCTCTCTCTCTGACAAATAAATAAATAAAATCTTTAAAAATAAATAAATAAAAATTAGGGGAAAGGGAAAGCAGAATTTCCTTATTTTATATCTAAAACAGCTTAAGCCATGGACTATTTGCAGCTGTGTACAATATTACTCATTTTGATTGTAAGCTCTCTTTTTGGCCTTGCCACATGTTCTGTCCTCAGTTTCCTTTTTCACTGTAAATTTACATTGTCTTATTAAAAAAAAGTAAATATAAAGAGTAATGCTTTCTAAAAAGTTACAGTGTTGGTGGAGTTATTTAGATAGGTAATTAAACAATATATATGCATTGTGAGTTTTTAAACAGCTCCTTCTGCAACCCAAATTGGTTACTTAAAAAAGGAAGAAAATAAAAATAGAACAAAAGGGACTTCCTTAATACTCTCTGGTCATAATTATTTACCCTAAATGGTACCCTATTAAAATATATCCATCCTAAAGGAAACTGATAAACATCTTCTACCTTCTGTTTATTTGAACTCAAATCAATATTACTAATAAACTGTTTATAAAGTACTTGAAAGGCTGGCATAACATCGCAGTATTTTTTTAAAAAGAAAGGAAGCCATTTGGAATGACTCCAAAAGTAATTATGTTTGGTAGAGAGGTGTTAGTAGAGCCAACTGAAATCATTAACTAAAATATTTATTTTTAACTCATTGATTTGTGTATTACTTTTCAAATAACCATCTTTTTAAATTCTGCTTAAACTTCAGAAGGTTAGTAATCTGTGGAAAATCTGGGCCCTGCCAGGTTTCTCTCTCTTCCTCTTTTTTTTTTTTTTTCCCCCAAGCAATAGCAAAGCCATCTGGCCCTAGACTTTTGTTTGCTGGGAGATATTTGATTACTGATTCTGTTTCTTGGCTGGTTATCAGTCTGTTCAAGTTTTCTCTTTCTGTTTTGGTTTTGGTAGTTTATATGTTTCTAGGAATTTATCTGTTTCTTCCACATGGCCCAGTTTGTTGGCATTGAATCAGTAATCAAAAATTTAAAACATTAAAAGAATTATTCACCATGATCAAGTGGGATTTATTCCTGGGCTTCAGGGGTGGTTCAATATTTGCAAATTAATCAACATGATACACCATGTTAATAAAAGAAAGGATAAAAATCATATGATCCTTTCAACAGATCCAAAAAAAGCATTTAACAAAATACAACCTCCATTTTTTATAAAAACTCTCAACAGAGTAGGGATAGATGGAACATACCTCAACATCATTAAGCCCATATAGGAAAGACTGACAACTATTATCACCCTAAATGGGCAAAAATTGAGAGCCTTCCCTACCAGGAACAAGACAGGGATATTCATTCTCACCACTGTTAATTAACATATTACTAGAAGTCCTAGCCTTAGCAATCAGACAACAAGAAAAGATAAAAGGCATCCAAGTCAGCAAGGAAAAAATCAAACTTTCACTGTTTGCACATGACATGATACGCTATGTAGAAAGCCTGAAAGACACTACCAAAAACTGCTAGAACTGATACATACATTCAGTAAAGTCACAGGATACAAAAATCAATGTACAGATTTGTTGCATTTATATATGGCAATAATGAAGCAGCAGAAAGAGAAATGAAGGAATCGATCCCATTTACGATTGCACCAAAACCCATAACATACTGAGGAATAAACCTAATCAAAGAAGTAAAAGTTCTGCATTATGAAAACTATAGAACACTTATGAAAGAAACTGAAGAAGACACAAAGAAATGGAAAAACATTCCATGCTCACAGATTGGAAAAACAAATATCATTAAAATGCCTAAACTACACCAAACAATCTACACATTTAATGCAATCCTTATCAAAATACCACCAGCAGCTTTCACAGAGCTAGCACAAACAACCCTAAAATTTGTAAGCACAAAAGAACCGAAATAGCTAAAGCACTCTTGAAAGAGTAAAGTTGGAGGCATCACAATTCTGGACTTCAGGCAATTATTACAAAGCTGTGGTCTTCAAGATCGTATGGTACTGGCACAAAAACAGACACATAGATCAATGGAACAGAATAGAAAACCCAGAAGTAGACCTGCAACTATATGGTCAACTAATCTTTGACAAAGCAGCAAAGAAGAGCCAATGGAAAAAAGATAGTCTCTTCAACATTGTCGTTGGGAAAACTGGACAATGACATGCAGAAGAATGCAACTGGTTGAGTTTCTTACACCACACACAAAAATAAAATGGATGAAAGACCTAACTGTGAGATAGGAATCCATCAAAATCCTTGAGGAGAACACAGGCAGCAATCTCTTTGACCTTGACCATAGCAACTTCTTATTAGACACATCTCCAGAGGCAAGGGAAACAAAAGCAAAAATGAACTATTGGGACCTCATCAAGACAAAAAGCTTCTGCACAATGGAGGAAATAAGCAAAAAAACTAAAAGGCAGGTTGTACAGAATGGGAAGAGATGTTTGCAAAAGTCATATCTGAAAAGGGTTAGTATCCAAAATTGTAAGGAACTTATCAAAGTCAACACCCAAAAAACATAATCCAGTTAAGAAATGGGCAGGGAGGAGGAGTCAAGATGGCAGAGAAGTAGCAGCTGAGACTACATCAGGTAGTAGGAGATCAGCTAGATAGCTTATCAAACCATTGTGAACACCTACAAATCCAAGGGAGATGGAAGAGAGGAAGAACAGCAATTCTAGAAACAGAAAATCGACCACTTTCTGAAAGGTAGGACCGGCAGAGAAGTAAATTGAAAGCGACGGGAGGATAGACCGTAGGGGTGGGGCCGGCTCCCAGCAAGCAGCGGAGCAAGGGAGCACTAAATCAGGACTTTCAAAAGTCTGCTCCACTGAGGGACATCGCTCCAGAGGCTAAACCGGGGTGAAGCCCACGCGGGGTCAGCGTGGCCCCAGGTCCCGCAGGGTCACAGAAGGATCGGGGGTGTCTGAGTGTCGCAGAGTTCGCAGGTATTGGAGCAGGGAAGCCAGCTACAGAGACAGAGCCGAGGAGTGAGCTCTCAGCTCGGGGTTACCTTGGACCGGTCGCAGGCTGGGTGGGCTTGGAGCATGGCAGGAGGCCAGGGAGACGGGAGTCATTGGGGCTTTGCTCTGAGGGTGCACTGAGGAGCGGGGCCCCAAGCTCTCAGCTCCTCCAGGCCGGAGACTAGGAGGCCGCCATTTTCATTCCCGTCCTCCGGACTCTACGGAAAGCGTTCAGGGAACAAAAGCTCCTGAAAGCGAAACAGAGCGGATTACTTAGCCCGGCCCCAGGTAAGGGCGGTGCAACTCTGCCTGGGGCAAAGACACTTGAGAATCACCACAACAGGCCCCTCCCCCAGAAGATCAATAAGAAATCCAGCCAAGACCAAGTTCACTTAACAAGGAGAGCAGCGGAATCCCAGAGGAGGAGGAAGCAAAGCGCGGAATTCAAGGCTTTCTCCTCATGATTCTTTAGTCTTGCGGTTAATTTAATTTTTTCTTTAATTTTATTTTTTTTCTGCTAAATTTTTTTTAACTTTTACCCTTTTCTTTTTTTAACATTTTTTAACTAGTCTATCTTAACAATACCTTTCCAAAAAAAATAATAATCTTTTTTGAACCTTCATTATTATAGTCATATCTTATCCTTCATAGTATTTAACTTTATTTTTTGTATTCACATAAGGGTTTTTTCTTCTAAAAATTTTGGGGTACAACTTCCTCTAGTGGATCAAAATATACCCTAAGTCTAGCTCTGGGCTTGTTCTAGTCTCCAGCCTAAGCAAATTCTCTCCACTTTCTTTTTCTTTATTCTTCCAACCAACTTACTTTATCAACTCCTTTTTTTAGAAATTAAAAAAAATATTTTGTTTTTCATCTTTATAGGCATATTCCATCCCTTCGTTGTGTTTACCCTTATATACGTTTTTCATTCTTTAAAATTTTGGGAGGTACTTTCTTCTAAGAGACAAAAATACCCCCAAATTAAGTGGGTGACCCTGTTCTAGTCACCAGTCTAATATATATATTTTTTTCTTTTTTATATTTTTTCTTTATTTGTTTTCTTTTTTTAATTTTTTTTTCTGAACTTCTTTTTATCCCCTTTCTCTCCCCCCCCCCCCACGATTTGGGGTCTCTTCTGATTTGGTTAAAGGGCATTTTCTGGGGTCTTTGCCACCCTCTTAGTATTTTATTTGCTCCTTCATATACTCTTATCTGGAAAAAATGGCAAGGCGGAAAAACTCACCATGAAAAAAAGAACAAGAGGCAGTACCGAAGGCTAAGGACCTAATCAATACAGACATTGGTAATATGTCAGATCTAGAGTTCAGAATGACGATTCTCAAGGTTCTAGCCGGGCTTGAAAAAGGCATGGAAGATATTAGAGAAACCCTCTCTGGAGATATAAAAGCCCTTTCTGGAGAAATAAAAGAACTAAAATCTAACCAAGTTGAAATTAAAAAAGCTATTAGTGAGGTGCAATAAAAATTGGAGGCTCTTACTGCTAGAATAAATGAGGTAGAAGAAAGAATTAGTGATATAGTAGACCAAATGACAGAGAATAAAGAAGCTGAGCAAAAGAGGGACAAACAGCTACTGGACCACGAGGGGAGAATTCAAGAGATAAGTGACACCATAAGACAAAACAACATTAGAATAATTGGGATTCCAGAAGAAGAAGAAAGAGAGAGGAGAGCAGAATGTAAATTGGAGAGAATTATTGTAGAGAATTTCCCCAATATGGCAAAGGGAACAAACTACAAATTCCAGGAGGTGCAGAGAACCCCCCTCAAAATCAACAAGAATAGGTCCACACCCCGTCACCAAATAGTAAAATTTACAAGTCTTAGCGACAAAGAGAAAATCCTGAAAGCAGCCCAGGAAAAGAAGTCTGTAACATACAATGGTAAAAATATTAGATTGGCAGCAGACTTATCCACAGAGACCTGGCAGGCCAGAAAGAACTGGCATGATATATTCAGAGCACTGAACAAAAAAACATGCAGCCAAGAATACTATATCCAGCTAGGCTATCATTGAAAATAGAAGGAGAGATAAAAAGCTTCCAGGACAAACAAAAACTGAAAGAATTTGCAAACACCAAACCAGCTCTACAGGAAATATTGAAAGGGGTACTCTAAGCAAAGAGAGAGCCTAAAAGTAGTAGATCAGAAAAGAACAGAGACAATATACAGTAATAGTCACCTTACAGGCAATACAATGGCACTAAATTCATATCTCTCAATAGTTACCCTGAATGTTAACGGGCTAAATGCCCCAATCAAAAGACACAGAGTATCAGAATGGATAAAAAAACAAAACCCATCAATATGTTGCCTACAAGAAACTCAATTTAGACCCAAAGACACCTCCAGATTTAAAGTGAGGGAGTGGAAAACAATTTACCATGCTAATGGACCTCAGAAGAAAGCTGGGGTGGCAATCCTTATATCAGATCAATTAGATTTTAAACCAAAGACTATAATAAGAGATGAGGAAGGACACTATATCATACTCAAAGGGTCTGTCCAACAAGAAGATCTAACAATTTTAAATATCTATGCCCCTATATCTATAGTTGTGGGAGCAGCCAACTATATAAACCAATTAATAACAAAATCAAAGAAACACATCAACAATAATACAATAATAGTAGGGGACTTTAACACTCCCCTTACTGAAATGGACAGATCATCCAAGCAAAAGATCAACAAGGAAATAAAGGCCTTAAATGACACACTGGACCAGATGGACATCACAGATATATTCAGAACATTT